>QVNV01000986.1:0-34711 GCA_014825455.1 Pseudomyrmex pallidus | reverse complement strand
ACAGAAGTACGCGCATTCCCAAGGATAACTTCGATTTCGTCGTTAATATTCCACGCCACGCTATAATTAGCAATTAACGAAGCGCTCGAGAATACTCGAGGGAATCTCTGCGATGCGAATACATCGAACAAGAGATGTGTATCACATTAGATATTCTAGACGGAGGTTATTATATGGGTGAAACGGGTCTTAGGAAGGTCGTCGTCTGTGAGAAACGGGCTATGGAAAATCAATCTCGCGATCTCCAAATATTTATGACCGAATACTCGCTGTAAGAGAAATAATGTTCGGAAATTTAACGTCCAATCAAATTTAATTGCGCGACAACAGCTCGTGATCTCTGATGTAATGTCTTTTTCTTTAAAATCTCCCGATCATAAATTCCTACAAAAAAAAAAAAAAAAAGATATTCAAAAATGTGCAACAACAAAACAAACGCAAAACTCGTCGTCGCCAAATAAATCGCGAAATGTTTTTCAACGGCACACAATTGAGGTATCGTAGCTCTTTGTTCGGCAACAAAAGTATCAAAACCGAATACATTAGCGAAACGGTTGCGCCGTTGTTGCAAACGCGCTCGCGTGGAAGCGTATGAAAGCGCGGCGCGCGCGTATGCTGTAACAGGTAAAGCGTAAACTTCGTACTTTGCACCTGGCAAATATTTGATGAGGTCGATGTACAGAGCGCGGTAGAGCGCGGTTGATACGTATATGGCACCAATACGCCAGAGAGTCTCTCGCTCTTCAGATTTCGAAAGATTATCCCGTTCCTCTCTCGCGCGCGCTCTCGCATCGACTTAATCTAATCCCGGCCGCGAAATCAGAATCAATGTCAAATGCCCATAAACGACGTAACATAGCTTAGACCCGGTTTCTGCGTTATACGACGAGGCGAGAGAGACAGTGAGTCGTCCTACCGAATCACCGCGCCAATCCCAAGTGATATCCCAGGAGCGAGGATCGATATCCGAAACATAGACTGCAGCCGCTCGAGCCGAAAAGCCTTGCCGATAATTGGACGCGCGCCTCCTTCCCTCCGCGCGTGTATAGCTCTCCCATGAATCGATATTATCTGTCTTATATCCGGCGGAACGTCGAGTTACCACGCGCGCGGTCTGTCGGAAGACCAGCTTTACGATCCGTGCCTCGATATGGATTTCTCTCTCTCGCTCTCTCGCAACTTCCTAGGTTTAAGGAACAATTTTAAAGAACGTGGGAGAAGACGAGTGTAAAAGCTGCGCTTGTAAGCGCGTGCGCTGGATGTTTTTTATATCCGTATCATCGCGTCGTAACCATCGGCTGGATCTCAGGCGTTAACCGAAGCGCAATCCTTACGATCCACTTGTTTCTCAACTCAGAGAGAAGTGAAGATACCGGGAGAGTGAGACAGAGAGCTAAAAACAAGAACCCGCGTTCTCTTCTCTTGCTATACACGTTCTCTAGAGAAACGTTTCCCCAACGTTCGTTGCTTTTCTTTCATCAAATCTCGCTCAACCGAGAGCAACTTGCGAAGTGGCAACCGACCGGGTGTGTGTTTTGTTTCTCCCTGCGACGAATTTCGTCTCGTTCGTCTACCGCCTAACCCTAAGATCGGTCGTGATCATTCTTCGTCATGGCCGATTTAATTTCGCGAACGAATCTATTCGCGCGCGCGCGCGCAGACTGCGCACAAGCTTCTCGTCCGAACAATGGGCGATTCATTCGAAGAGAAAGGACTTTAACTAAGTGAACGCGAAGCTCCCGCTCTCTTCGTTCTTGAAGAGAACGCTCGAAGAGATCGGGCAAGATGGGAATATAGATGCGCGTTTTGAATCATGCAAACTTACGGACGTTCTCTTAATTATTTTCGCGATTTTCTTAAGACGCTCACTTCAGACGGTCTCCGTTATAATCGGACTTCAACGTCGCTTTAACGTCTCTCGAACTACTACTGCGAGCTCGCCGAGTCGGAAACGCAAAACTGTCTTTGCGCGCGAAACTGAAATGAAAATAACGAGGTAAAAAGTTGTTGCTTTATGCTTCGCGTCGTTTAAAAGAACAGTTGTCACACAATGCTAGTTGTCAAATATAAAATATCTGATATATTACACGTGATTTTTGTATACAAGAAAGGAAATGTAACACCAACGACTTGATATTGTTTCTATCGACCAGGCGCAAATTTTTTTTGTTTTTTATAGTTAGTGGATTTTGTTGCGTCGATTTCTCTCACAAACGGCGCTCTCTCGAACGAAAGACGAGCTATCGATCGAAAATTCTTGCTGGTTTTATTTTTTTCATCGCGTTGCTTTCGTTGTAGGTACGTGGGCTGCGATAACGCTCGCGGCAATTAAAACTTGAGGCAGATATAGCCGGAACGCGCGGCGTACTTTACTAAGATCAAACGCGCGCCGTTCCCCTGAATTATTGAAAGCGCACCGGATCGAGTTTTCGAAACACACACACACTGTGGGTAATTTCGAAAAGTGGCATTTTTCCCGATTGCAGTAATCCCTCAGGTTATCCTATATCGCGAGGAAGAGAATAACCGCGTCGGGAGAGAGATCGTCGGAGATAGAGAGATCGGAGCATAATCCGGAGCCACTCGAGAAGTGAATACTGAATACATTACCGACCTAATGCAGTTCGCACATAAATTAACATACATCGTTGAGGAATCGTCGCGCTGCCCTCGAGCGCGCGCGCGCGCGAAAGCTTCTTAAAGTTTCAATGGGCCGCGAAAACTTTTCGACGAAATGAAAATTTGCCGGAACTTTTCTTCGCGCCGGGCGGAAAATCGATCGTCATATCTATACGCGCCGCATCAGCGAGTTTGGTTCCATCGTCACGTTAAATCCGTGTTACTCCCGGAAATATTCCAAGTGTAACGCGCCGCTCCATTAACTAATCCAAATGAAAAGAAAAAAAAAACAACCTTGACGTTTTGTCATTTACATTTGTGTCGTATAATCAGTAGCTACACGTTAATTAAGATTAAATAAACTCTCTCCGTGTCCCTTTCTACAAAATTACTTTTACAAAAATAGCGCGCGAATTTGGATTTAAATAATAATTCTCTCATAAAACGCGCACATCTGCGGCGCGCACCGCAAACTTTCTCAAAATTAAATTGTAATTTAATTTTTCATAAAAACAAAAAGCCCTAGGAAATGTGTTTTTGTTTGAGCGCGTATCCAAAAGCGCGACGTGTTTGCGCGTCGGGAAAAGAAAGACAATTTGCGACCCCCACTAAGATAACAGGAACAATACGTCGAACATGCAAAATCGCTCTCCTCCCTAAAAGGGTTGAAACATCGCTTCCAATATTCCTTGTATAACGCTGAATTTACATGATCATATCGGAATGGCGCCTAAGAAACTTCGCACTTGGCGCCTATACCGTATTTCTTAGACGTATCATACGTGATAGCATATTGGGTGTCTCAGAAATACCTTAATGTATGTGTTATCCGAGGGAGATTACGAGCGAGAAGAGTTTCTATTAGCATAATTCAAAGTATCCTCGAAAGTTACGCTCTCGGATACTTAAACTTGCATTTTGTATGTAAAACCATCATCGAATTTGGTAATAAATTCAATAACGTTTGATAATACTCTTGTATAAAAATATTTCACGCAAAGTTTAACAAATTTACAAGAAATTCCATTATTTCCAGTGTTCACTCGTTCAATTTTCAATCAAAAATAATCCTTCCATCCGATTACATTACACGTCCCATTATATATATCCAAAATCTGCGGTATATCATTGCGCTTTCAAATCCTGCAGAGATTTCTCACGAGACATTCTCGAAAGAGAAAGATGTCTCGCGAAAATCTTGACAAAGAGAGATAAAAAGAAAATACGCCGAACACCCAGTATATTTCCCAGATTTTTTTTCCCGCAGGACCAGGAGAACGCGTCTTGCACGAGCTTCTATCTCTTCTTCTCCGGCACGTTGCTGTTTACCATGGCGGGCACGTTGCTGTCCACCGGCGCCTGGTGCTTCCTGGTTAGGTTACCCATGATCCATCTGGCGCGCGGACCCTCGAGGATCATCGTCATCCTGAGCGGCTACGTCTTCGCCGCCGGTTCACTCACGTTGCCGGCCTCATGCATCCTATATCGCGAGCACAACGTGACTCGTCGAGGTCGTCGTACCCTGCTACCGGTAAGATCGTTCCGCTGTAATTACAAGTCACTCGCGATTGCGCAACCGAGTGGCGCTGCAATTAAGCGGCGTCTTGTGCGTATTTCAAAGGGCAAGGCGCGCGCCCGCCCTTGGCTTATCAGCAGGCGAGGCTCTCTCTCTCTCTCGGAGAGCCTCGAGAGCTTAGTAGAAATGACTTTTTCCTTTGTTCTACATTACAATACTCTTTTTTCTCGCTGCAGTAAATTTTCATTTAATGGACGTTTATTCAACCCGAACTCTCGGATGTAGTTAACATTAAATGAAGAATAAAAAAAAAAAAAATTTCTTGATCACAATATTTCGAACGCGAGAATTACGGGAGAGCGCGATAAATTCGATCTATGTAAATAAACCGAGTCTTTGCTTCGTTAAGCGCGAGTCGCGCTGACGCGAGCATCGCGGGACGAAAGCGAAAACATTCCAACACAGAGATGAAGATCGAATTTTCAAACGCTACAGTCGACCGACTCTTTTCCTTCTCTCCCTCCGTCCGTAATAAAATCAATGAAGTACTTTTTCACGGTACGACGAAACTACTCGTGCCCTTGTAAACGATTTTTAGGTCCGATGTCACCGTTCGAAAGAGTCGAAATGGAGCGCGTGCACGCGATCGACGTGATCGACGTATGAGATTTAAGAGAAAATCCTTCATAGTCCGCTCGCAGCTGCGGACGCGGATCGACCACTTAAATCTTCGTGGACGATTTCCTCGTGATCTATGACGGACACGGTGCGCTCAGCGGCGAAAATAAATTTCTCTCGACTCGGTCCCTGCAAACCTTCTGAAAGCTCGGCCGCCGAGCTATTGTCCTATTAACTTCTCGCGCGCTGTTAGAGATCTTATTCTTAAGCCGTCCGCTTAACGGACGACGACGATTAAGGGACACGATCGATGGCATTTTGGAGGAATGACAATATGTTTACGTGTGTGTCATTCGACTTTTAATAGATTTTTCACAAAATTTAAATTTCGAGAGATTATTTTATGAAAGTACTATCTTTTCTCTCTCTCTCTCTCTCTCTCCCTTTATTATTCCTGTTTTATATATAATTTTATGTATAGTTATAAATGAAAATAATTAAATTATGAACGTGGAATTTAAAGCTTCAATTACTTGCCAACCCGTACGTTTATCTACAAAATAGAGAGCCAGAATACACGCTCTTTAATACCGACATATAAAATTCACTGACATACGCAAAAGACTTTATGAAAACCCGATTATTGTGACGATGAGATGCAAAATTATGTCGCATAAATCATAAAACCTTCCTTGATGCATTGCACTTTACATTATTAAAAACATTATTATATGTAATATATTTATATTATTATATATGAAAGTATTTCAAGTAATAAAAAAAATGACATTGTACTTATGAAAAATGTCAATCAAACTCTCTTTCGCAGAGGAACAAATAGGATCAAAGTGTTTTCTTTTTTTACACAATTAAAGACGTGCTACGCGCGCGAAAAAGAAAGATTTAATCGCGATAAAGTTGGCAATGGCGTCGAAAATATATTCGGAATTTCCAACTTCACACACGCTTTTCACGAGAAGAGGATGCGCTTTTCGCGCGAATCGGTATAACGTAAAATGTAAAACGCATAACTTTGAAATTATCGATGGGAACGGAAACAACTAATTACTGCTCACGTATTTTAATTTAATCTGCTGCGAATATATGTATGTAATGACGTTTTAATATATCACGTTACATAATTGAAAACCAGTTAATTAATAACGCATGTCTTAATTTAATTTACGAAAACATATCTGATATTTTCGATGTATTTTACATTGCTCGCGCAACGTGCCGACAAGCTGCCTTTGAACAAATAGTTTGAAAAAACGAAATGACCAGACATTCGCAACATTCGCGCGCAACGTAAAGACATTCGAGTTTCCGATAAACAAAACAAAATCACGGGCATCAAATCGGCATACATACGCGTCTCGATATAAGTGAACATAATTATTCCAAAATACTGCGTAATTACTGCCGTCCAGCCGATCCTGTAACTAACACGCACTTTCGCTCTTCGATTACGAGCGCGCTGCGCGTTTTCGACGAGTGCAATAACACACGAGATTCGATTCATAATTACCAGTTTACGCTTGATGCGAAACGAACGTGATTAATTACAATCGCGTATGCTAATTAACGCGATATACGACGATATCGCGTCTCGCGCACTCCGCACCCGTCCCTGCTTGTTACTGCACGCGCGTGTAATGCACATCTGACGAGCATATAATAACGCGAAATGTACGTTACGATCGCCACTTCAACTGGCCGCGGCGCTGTTTAAGCGGCGAAACACGCGTTTTCGGGCCCGCTCGAATACAATGCGCTTTTCGACGAAAGTTCGAAACGACGCGCGACGCGTCGCGACGCACCAAGCGACGATGGCGCCTTTCGCAAATCGCTAATTACCATTTCATAGCCGTGTAACTGCTGTCGCAGATCTTAATTAACGCAAAACTAACGCCGCGCTTGATGTCACTTCGATTGAAGCCAAACTTTGAGTGTATGTTTCTCGCTTGGTTCTTGCGATATTATGTATCAACTCATATAGTTGTTCAAGAAACATAAAAATGTGAAAATTCGATGCTTTCGCGGTGTGTTATAAAAATTTATGAAAACAATTTGAACCGCTTCATTTTTACATCGACTGATACACAGACAAATAAATCTGAGAATATCAAATAAAGGAAAATAGGGCCAATACGAGCCTAAATAATAAATGTCCGGATGAAAATGTTATTTATTTAAATATTGTCTCGCGTTCAGCGACAATCTGAATTATATAGAAAGAGATGCGTTGCATATCAAATCATAATTTGGAGTTTTAAGTGATTCTTTGGGTAACTGATACTGAAAAATCGTTTGACTATAATATTTTTAAATAAGCTACTTTTTCAACGCGTCCGAAAAATCATCTTCAAAAGATTATAAAAAATTTGTATCGTAGAAAATCAAACTCTTACCCAGAAATGCCGAATCCAAGTGCAAGCGAATGTGAGCGGCGATTAGCGTGAAAGAGTGAATTGCCATAAGTTCGGAACAAATTGGGAGATCTGGGCGGGATATCGTGAGAGATATCGGAGCTTATCCAAGTTATGGATAAAACCTTTCTGATATAACTCGTGAATCACGCATTTATTTTTCCGTCCGAAACAGTGTATGCTGTTCTTGTAATCGAACATCCAACGTTACGAGCAAACGGCTGATCAATGGCTTCGTCGGTAGTATACGATAGCAATTACGATATTCGCGCAACAATCGGTTGTTGTGTTTTATTTCTCTTGGGTCGAAAACTCCGTTATGCGTTACACGAGACCCGAAAAATGCCGATAAACCTGTAGTTTTTCCGCAGTTATTTATTTCTTTCGCGGAAATGTATTGTACGAATATAAATCAGCATCGCGGGGAATGCCACTTGAGCCACCGGGCGACCGTGGGATTAATTAGCGCACTGCTCTCCGTAATTAGCCGCGTTTTCCGATCTGTTTTTCAATCGATTGTATATCGGTGTGTTCGCTCACGTTCGTGAAACTAAACAATGACGTTCGCAGCGCAACAAGGGCAATAAATCGACCAGTGAGTCAATTTTTCATTAATTTCGAATGATTAATTGTTTATCAGCGTTGATCAGAATTTCAATATATCTTTTTATGCGTTTTATCAATTTTATTGTATTTTATATATAAAATATATTTCTTTTTTACGCGTTTTTCTAAAACGTTTTTTGGTTTTTTGTATAAAAGTTTGGAAAAATAAACGCTATTTACAAATTACAAAGTAACGAAAAAGCATTTTCATAATTCACAAGATCACAAGAAAAACAGTAAAGTCGTGTACATCGAGTTGAGGAGCTCGACGCGAGAAAATTTCCACGTAAAGATGTCATCGAGAGAACTGCCGCCGCGTTGTCGTACTAATTTTCAGGCGACGCGTTAGCGCAGCGCAGCTGCGTTATTAGACGAACATAAGAATAAGTGTGTAACAGAGCGATAAATCGTAGAGCGAATTTAATAACAAGGACGCGAGAGCTACGTAAACTCGTCGGTTCGCCTAACGAAAAAGAATGGAACTAGCGGACCCGCTGATTATTTCGCAACTGCATTCAATCTTAATGCACGTATGTTCTCTCGCGTGGTCGCGCGCTCGAGCGCGTTTTGCTCGCCCGTGTTGCACCCGCGCGCGGATCGATACCGCGCGTTGCGAGGGATATTAATTCGATACAGACCCGGAGCCGCGCGTCGTGTTTGCATTCTGATGCGAGAGAGTACGTTCCCGTTCGCTGTTTACAACATATAGCGCTTAAATCGTGCGGTCGATGCACTCGGGCCCCCGGGCTGGGATTATTTCGGTCGGGCTATCCCTCCGCTAAATTTCTCTTTCTTTTTTCCTCCCCTCTCTTCTTCTAATAATCACGGTTAAATTTAATTACGCTGCCATTTCTCTCTCGCGCGCGAGCGTGCTTGCACACACATACACGGGGGACCGTCGTCCCGCTGGGTCCAATTTACATACGAAATTTTCGCACGTGTATGTATCTGCGAATCTGTGTAATGCGCGTTGCTCGCGCGCGCGAGAGCGGATCGTCGGGAATTCTAACGGTAATATGCGGCCGAATCAATTGTTTCTCACCGTCTCGACTTCGCGGGATCACCGGCGTGTATAGTACCAAGTGAAATTTCGCCGTGCGATTTCCGACTCGCGATTGAAATTTCATGAAGTTGCGCGCTCTAACTTTCCCGCGCCCAAACTCACTGTTTTCGAATCAAAACTTTTGCCAGTGTCGTCGGCCCATGTGCAATATCGCGATATTTTACATTCCACTGATTCGATGTAATTTGCGGAATACTTCTAGATTGACATTTCGCGACTGATAACTTTTTTGTGAATGAAGAATATGAATCGCGACTCGATCGATTGCACCGGAATGTGTGCATTTGCGTGGAAAACATCGCGAAATGTGCAGTTTTCTTAAATAATAATAATAATAATAATAAAAACAATATTAAGAATTATTTTATCTTTTTATTTTGTTGAGAGAGTGTGTCGTGTTATAACCTTGTTTTAAGGGTTGCTTCGAAATATAATTTGTTTTTCACTGCGTAAACTGCGCGCGAGTTGCCCTCGCCGCTTCGCTCCAGATCTATTTAGAGCTGTACCTAACCATTTTTTTTTCGCTGACAGTCAATCGATTGCTCGGATGTACATACGCCGCTTTCTGCCCCGAGTCGCCCGGGTTAAGATACGGAAAGAGGAGCAAAGAGAAACGCGCATGAATGAGAAAAAATGGGAGACACAAAAACAGAATAAAAGAGAAGCGCGGAGCGGAAATGTGACGAGGATGGAAGTAAGTGGGAAGGTACACGGGTGGCGTTTCTGGTTCGCATACACGACGAGGCAAGGCAATTTCGCGATCGCGCGTGAAAAAAAACTGCAAAAAAAAAAAAAAGAGAAGAGAGAACGCGACGCGGCGTGAAACGGGCGACGAGCGAGGAAGTTTCGTTCTTTCGACCGTCGTTGTCGCCGCGGTGACTCTGATTGACAGGATCGTTTATCGCAGAACGCGTCTGGTGACGATGAATATCGTCGGGGTGGGAGCAAACAATGTTGCGGTTGCAACGTTTATGTTGTTTGCTCGACAGTTCTGAGCGCATCAACGTAGCGTTTTCAACTCGGTGACAGGCTTTATGAAGTTCGTACGTTCGCAGCTATTAACCAGTTTATCGTCCACATTCAGATTCTCCGAATAACTACATGCATATAATTCGCGATACGATATGCTCACAATGCAACGCGCTTAATCCCCCGCATATTAGTAGCTAATGGTAGCAACAAAGGAAACGCGAACATGCATAATTTGCTTTTCTAATGCTCTTAATTCTCCAGTTAATCCGTTTGGATGCTACTGTTAATACTGCGTAATTTTACTATGAATATTGTGTGTGTGAGTGTGTGTGTATGTGTGTACATAACAAATTAAATTGCGAAATTAGTGATTGCATCTCTTTCGAGGAGAATCGAAAGAAAAATGCTTAATTCTCCATGAAAAATGCGCTCGCAACGGTCTCTCTTCGGTTTATAGACATCGCGTAATTGTAATTTCAAGAACGATTGTTTGAATCTAAAACCTGTGTTCTTACACGTTGAAAAGAAGTTAATGACAATTCTTTTTAGCTGCAGAAAAAAAAAGAAAAGAAAAGCTCTTTTTTGCAATAAGATTTCTTTCTGCGACCACTGTTCTGGGACAAATTGCGCTGTGTGCGCAATTGTAAAGAGGAATGAAACAAAATTTACGACTCCTTGCGAGATCAAACATATATCTCACCCCCCCCTCCACCCCCATTGTTCCATATGGATTAGTCTAATTTTCATAAAGAAACTGAATTCTCCACCGTGTCGCTGTTTCAAAGTAATACTACGCTTTCAACGTGAAAAGACAACTAATTTCTACGTTGTCATTATTCAAAAAAAAGGATTTTTATTCGACAGAGAATTTCAAGAGTTATGAAAGGAAGCTCGACACGCGCGCGCGCGCGCGCCCACACAAAATAATGTGCGCGCGCGTACGTTGCACATTATGGATTGCACACAAAATATGCCATGTATGCGCATCGTAGATTTCCTTTCAATTAATATTACATGCTGAAATTCCGTTATTGACACCGTGTCATCTATGATATCGTTGAAATAGTAGACGGATCCAGTATTGAATAGAACGTAACGAGAAAACCGCGAATCTGGGTCGACCAGATTGGAAATCTACGACGCACATTTTTGCGAAAATTGTGAAAAATTAAATTTTTCCGAAAATCGAGAACGTTGAAAAGCCATTTTCAATGCAGAAAACCAAGGGATCAAATTCAGCCGGGTTCTGCACGATATAATAAAAAAAAAAAAAAGAGAGAGAAAGAGAGAGACGATCTTCCGATCGGCGTCACCTTCGGTAATGACAAAATCGATGATGCACGACGTTCTCTCGTGCGTACACGTCGCGCGCGCCGAACGTTCGTTCGTTCGTCCCCGAAATCTCTTTTAATCGCATCGATAAAAAAAAAAAAAAAACCCATTCTGGCAAAATAGCCGCGACCAGCTTTCCTCGTTGATTCAGAGACAAAAATTCCGACCGCGGCAATTATAAGCGTCGGTTACAAAAGGCGCCCGTTCTTCCTCGTGATACGATATAACGGACACGCCGCCGGGGCAAATAATAGAATCGATCTAGCGTCGATGACATATCGATTGGCGTGCGTTACTTATTGCTTCCGTCCACGAGTAATTTCCTCTTTATCTAGAGCCGCGCGACCCTATACGCTCTCGCGGGGACTTCCAAGGGTGAGGGGGGGGGGATAAACGGTATACGGGGTCATGATGACTGGGTAATATGTTCGACAAATTGGTAAAGAGCTAATTACCGGCCGACCGCGGAAATTATGGCTGGCGTGCCGCGATATGGTAGCACGTGTAACGCCGTTCGATTTGCCGTTCGGCTGCGGTAAATGCGTTGCCGTGTGCAAGGTATACACAGCGCTATGCTGCGAGCGCTGGATACAGGACAATAGTCGAATTGCGCTATACAAGAAGAGAGAGAACAGAACACACACAGTAGCTTGCGTCAACATTTTGACTTATAGTTTGTGAACCGTGAACGTTAACTTCCTCTCTCCCTTACTTACTTCTATAGACCCGAGCTAACATCACTTTCTAATTTCTTTGTACACTTCGAGTTTATTGTGGAAATTCGAATTTTACGTGGTTTTGGAAGATTTTGGAAAAAAAAAGATTAAGGCACGAATAAATCGTACGAAATGTTACGTTTGTTTCTATTTGATATTTACTTTTCGCGAAAACCATCTTCGTTAGTTGCGCAATAACGGCGCGCGTATAGAACAACGATAATATATTCGGAATACGTTCGGCAAATTGTGACACTGACAATAATCGTCTCATCGATTGTATCTCTCTCTCTCTCTCTCTGTGCGAAGTACGAGAATTAATTCAAAGACTGGGTTCGTGACTTAGCTCCGCTCTAATAGCGACATGTTTAGTTAACGCAATCTCACCGCAAGCAAGCGAAGGACTCGGTATTGCAGCGAAAGCTTACCTTCCATCTGGCATTTCGCTTGTCTACCATCTGCTCTACCTAATCTGCCTCTCGCATAGACGAGAACAATGCGGCTCATTGAAATGTATCACATTGAACTTAGGCTATCGATCCGCCGACAATGGTAGACCGCGAATTGTTAGCGCCATTACAAGACTCTCCCCGCACGGTAATACCTTTTTAACTACCGCCTCTCTCTCTCTCTCTCTCTCTTTCTCGCGCGATTGTTAGCCGCGAAAATCAGAACCTCGTTTTGAACCTTAGAACGTCTCGTATCGTTTGTATAACAACAAACGACGACGAAATCGTCGTCGTGTCTGCCACAACAACAACAACAAGTCGCGCGTTTGCCAAACGATATGAATAATAGAACAGATAGTAGATTGCGAATAATATAACATAGGCGCGCGCTCGCGTGTACTTTCGTCGTTAGTTAATACGTAATCATTCGTCGCGGGAAGGAGAATGGCGGCATTCTGGCGATGCAAATTGCACGACAAATTGCCGCGCGAGTACACGAAACTCGAATTTGCATACATTTGCGCGCAAGAACGCGCGCGCGAGAAATGTAACAATTAAATGCCATCCTTTCGCATTTACCAATTAACGTGAATTGTTGTTGACCGTCTCACTCACGGTGAGATCGCGCGGCGGCGACGACGACGACGATGCGCCCCGTCAAAGTGTCGTAACAACGTTTCTCTCTCTCTCTCTCTCTCTCTCTCGTCGAAGAAATTTCGAGTGCGATTCGCCCACCACACACAGCGGTCGCTACACATAAATCTGTAACTCCTGTGTGTTTACCGTGCATCTCTCTTTCTCTTTCTGGGGGTAACCTTCCTTTTGTCGCGCCGCGAGCGAGAAAACTCCGCAAACTTTTTCTCCCGATGCGCACGACAACCGCGCTTCATGTATCTTTGGTGCACTTTACGGTCGCATCGACAGAACGAAGTTTCCCCGTGTTCTTCCGAATCCGATCGCCATACTCCTTCTCTTACTCCGCTAAAAAATTTCTCTTTCTTTCGCGACAACGTTTAGGAATTTACTGGTTTCTCGCGCAGTTTGTGTGTACTCTTCGTCGCCGGATCGTTTATAAATTAAGAAACGGGCCGCGCATGACCCTTCCGCGACTCTTAAAACACCGCAAATTCGATCTTTTTTTTCATTCCCCTGAAGGCGTTGAAAGTTGTTCGGGGGAAGTTTTAAATGACCGCGCTCGCGAGTAATCGATCTTGTTCGCGATATATCGCAACAATATTACGCAATTACTGATGTATCTTTTTTTTATTCTGATGTATCTTTTTTTTATTCTGCCACAACGAAAAAGAAAAATATATTCCTACATATCTTTCAACCCGAGATGATAAATGCTCATTGCATTTATCATGCTTACCGACAATGTCTGGTGTTACTTTCAGACGTATTGTATGCGATTATATGCAATTCATGGTTATTATGCGCACGCGCGTAACTAGAAGGAATTTATAATCTCGAGGGGGTATAAAAAATTGTTGTCTCAGCCTTTTGAGCCCCGTTACGTTCATAAAGATAAATATAAAATATCTTATAAAAAAAAGAAACAACATCTTGTACATATAAATCTGAGAATAATCTTTTTCCCTGTGCAATTTGCGACAGTGCAATTTCTTAAAAAGTAAACATTTTTCCTTAGCGTTATTTTCGCCGTCTAATACATTTTAACACGCGCAATTTTAAAGTTTCGAAACCAAGTTTCAACGAAACGAGACACAATAGACGACGTGTAAAAATTATTATATTTAAGAAAAAGAAAACCCGGTTGCGCGCAATGCATTTCCAAACACGATTCCGGAAACTAGTCAACGAACGAGCGACGTTTCCGACGTGAAAGACATGCCAAGTGAAAAGTGTCAACATTTGCAGTGCTTTTAGCATTATGCTTGAGCATTGCGCCTCCTTGGGCATTTTATGTGCGCATTGGCACACGGTTAATGCTCGCCTCACGCTGAACACACAGTTCCATCGCACTTTTTCGAACGAATCCTTTTGCCGCAAAAATCATGATTGACGTGAATACAAATGGAACGTGTATACGTTATCGACGAATGGAATTCCGTGTCTATTTCATTAAAAAGTAAATTCACGGAAAAGTTAGCGCACAATAACGCTCCAAAAAACATGGCTTGTTCAATTATCAATAAATGAGGTGCGAGAGATTACACCACAATAACGCGTGATACGTCAAAATTGTAAATAAAAACATAAAAAAATAAAAACGAAAAATACACGGACGAAATCATTAATGGGCGTTGCGTCCGATTCTATTCTCGTGTTTTGAAAATGGATAAAGAGTGTTCTTTCCCTTCGCCCCCAAAAATACAAAATAAACCGTTTTGTCGATTGAAAGATATTAATTTTTATAAAGTCGATTTTTCAACGCATGACAAATGCACTGTCCGAGTCTCTCATGAGCACGCGCGTCCACGGGGGGATCTAAACAACACGTATAAAATATAAATTTTAATTATTCTTACCACCGCGTGATACGCAGCCACGTAAATTGAACAAAACTAATTGTTTTGTTAAAGCATAGTTAAGTAAATTCAGAAACTATTTAGAGAATACAGAGTTTCACCAATATTACACTCGGTTTTAAACATATTGTTGATTCTTGTTAAGAAATATTGTTGATTCTTGTTAATAAATCGAGATTCTCTACATATTTCGCGTTTAATCTTCTACAATGCATACTCTAAGCATTCAATATTGCCTTCCAAAATCGCGCATATGAGAGAAAATCTTTATTTAATACATCTATAATTTGATTGAAAGGATTTTAATTAAATTCTATTGTTTGCACTTGTCTCTCTACGTTGCATAGTACAAATAATAAACGTTCGGTAATTAATTTTAAAAGTTGATAACAAATAATAAATGTGATGGAAAATACTTGCATAAATGTATAAAATATATGTACGTGTGTACGTGTGCGTGCGTGCGTGCGTGTATTTAATATTTGTACGCTTTACGATTATTAACACAGTTTATAATATAATACGTTGATCAATACGCGATAGAGTTCTTTCTCCTTTCTCGTATATTTGTTTCATCTCACCTCGCGCGCTCAGTAGACGCTCATCATCGACAACAGGATTATGCAAAGTTGTAACCTTGTTAGACCGAATGCACCTGAAAAGTTCTAATACTTCCGTAAACGACGTTGAATTAAACAGTTTCAGGAGCCAAAGCTCCTCAGGAATTATACGCCAGGCGCTCGGGCGGCGCGCGCACGAGATCGACGAGGCTAAAATTTCTCCCGGGAAATTGGCGACTAATCCGTTCATTTCCAAACAACAAATTAGTTTAGAGAAAGACCCAGAATGTCAAACTAGTTTTACGATACTTTCGGAAAACGCTAATTTTCCTTCTTTGCATATATTTTCTCGCTATTGAAACGCGACACAGTTTTCTTTTCTCTCGCACCGAGTAATCGTATTAGACACGAGATATTATAAACATTTGTGTTCGTTACCAAAAATAAATAGAAATTTTATTTAATATCAAATTGAATGCGGTAAATTAATAGATAAATCGCGCTTTATTTAAGTAAAAAGTAACTGTGTTTTAAATTCATATTATAAATACACACGCACACACACGTACGTATACATATTTAACAAATAAATTTACTTATCAATTGCGATGATCCAACGCTGCACAGTTCGTTAGTTGGGATGATCGTACGCTGCACAGCCCGCCAGTTGATTGATTGTGAGATGATCCTACGCTGCACAGTCCGCCATTAATGCCGCCATTCAATACTTGTACACACGCACTCTCTCATCGCCGCCGGTCTGGTTTATTCGGCCTCGAGTTTACGAAGTCCATTTTCAACGCGTGACACGATTCCGAAACGATCTCGATTATTACATAACGCGCAGAGCGGATTGATACGAACGCTCGACGATATTTGCGACAAATTTGCAGCGGCACCGCGATTTTCGTATCTCAAATATCCGTCGAAAACAAAGTTCATGATCGCCGACCGACGCTTCCATTTATACATATTTACACACGCCCGATGCGCTTTCGAACGAATAAATAATACGTGACGATCGTGACATTGCACGCGTCGCACTCTCCCGACACTCCCCGAGATACGGTTGAAAAATTCGACCGGCGCGGACAACTTCACACCGACGCGGCGACGCTCGCGGCGCCCCAACGTACAATTCGGCGGTCGCGATATTACGAAAAAAACTGATAATAGCGATCGTGCACACGGGCTGAATCGTGTAACGTCGCGATCACACGAGATCACGCAAGTTTTTGGTCATGTAACAGCGTGTGCAATGTTCTCGTACACGATGACTAATTGGTAATTGCGATTGAATACGGTAATGAACAATCTACGCGAAATTCGCGCACAAAAGATTTTTGTATTATACGAACCAGAGAATATAAAAATCCAAAAACGTAGCAGTTGAAGGTTGTTTTGCCGCGCTACACTTGTTTTTCTTCTTTCGACTTCGAGCGTTCGAACATAAACAAAACATCGGTCGAGCAAACTCGGAGAGCCTTCCGGAAAAGTCTTTGCGCGTTAGAAACTCTGACTAAACTACTTGATGTATAAACGATTGCACGTCCTTTCGAAATGTATAAGCGAGGTAGCGAGCAGATGATCACTTCGCGATAACCGACTGTGATCTTTATAATCGCGATGATAAACGCGTTTTGGTAACAACTGACCACGATTTTTGTCGATATAAGAACGGCTCGCAAAGTGCAACAAGTCGAGCGAATCACGTGATGCGGCGAGCCAATCGCGCGAACGCGACATTGCGATCTATATGTTACTAATCTATATGTTAACTAATCAGTGGTCCCGCGCAAACCGCGCGTTGGCGGTCTCGCGTTCGTCTGCACGTAGTCCGCGTACGGATGTGCATATTTCTCACCTTGAAGTACCTTGCGCGCGTAAACAATGTCGGGAGTAAGGAATATACCACCGGGCGATCGTTGTGGAGTACGAATCGGTACGATTTTGATTATCAATCTTTCTGCATCGCCGTAGAATCGTAGCGCTCGCCGCGTAACGTCGTCGGGGGTTGTGGCATCGGTACGAAGTTGCCTTCTTTTCGCGTTCTCGAACGCGCAATGTCACGAGTGGCGTCGGGACCATCGCGAGTAGCGTTAGACGGTGATGATTGTCGTGCGTTGCAGACTTTATTCTTGCGCGTGTAATCGGGAGTGACGAACATCGCAAGGATCGGGCGTTGATGTGAAGTTGCTTCCTTCCGACGGTCCCGAGAACGCGCGAAGTCTCGAGTGCCGTCGGCCGTCGGAACCATAGCGAGTGGAGTTAGACGATGATTGTCGTGCCTTGCAGGCTTTATTCGTGCAAATATATCACGCGTGCAATCCGGAGAGACAAACATACCATCGGGCGATCGTCGTGGAATGCAAATTGGTACGGTTTTGATTATTAGTCTCCTTTGTGTCGCCGTAAAATTGTCGCGTTTGCCTCGTAGCGTTGTCGAGGGTTATGGCGTCAGTGTGAAGTTGCTTTCTTCCGACGGTGTCAAACACGCGAGGTTGCCAGTGCCGTCGGACCATCGCGAGTGAAGTTAGACAATGATTGTCGTGCGGTGCTGAAACTTTATTCGTCTTTGTATGTCGTCGTGGTCGCCCCGCGTAGCGTCGTCGAGAGTCGTAGCATCGGTGCAAAGTTGCTCCTTTTTCGCGTTTTCTTACGTGCGAGTGCCGTCGGCCGTCGGAACTATAGCGAGTGGAGTTAGACGATAATTGTCGTGCGTTGGAGGCTTTATTCTTGCAAATATATCGCGCGTGCAATCGGGAGTGACGACATAGCATCGGGCGATCGTCGTGGAATGCGAAGTGGTACGATTTTGATTATCAATCTCCTTTGTGTCGCCGCGTAGCGTCGTCGAGAGTTATGGCATCAGTGTGAAGTTGCTTTCTTCCGACGGTCTCGAACGCGCGAGATCGCCAGTGCCGTCGGCCGTTGGGACCATCGCGAATGGCGTTAGACGATGATTGTCGTGTGTTACAGATTTTAATTGTGCAAATATATCGCGTGTGTGTAATCAGGAGTGACGAACATAGCATCGGGCGATTGTGGAATGTGAGTCAATACGATTTTGATTGTCAATCTTTGTGTCTTAATAAAATTGTCGCGTTCGTCACGTAGCGAAGGTTATGTATGGCGTCAGTGTAAAATTTCTTTCTTCCGACGGTCTCGAACGCGCGAGGTCGCGAGTGGCGTTAGATGATGAGTGTTATGCGTTGCAGACTTAATTCGTCTCTGTGTATCGTCGTAAAATCGTCGCGGTCGCCGCATAGCGTCGTCGAGAATCGTGACATTAATGTGAAGTTTCTTCCGACAGTCTCGAACGCGAGTGCCGTCGGCCGTCGGGACCATCGCGAGTGGCGTTTAGCAATGATTGTCGTGCGATTGCAGACTTTATTCGTGCAAATATATCGCGTGTGTAAACGGGAGTGACAAACATACATCGGGCGATCGTCGTAAAATACGAATCGATACGATTTTGACTATCAATCTTTCTGTGTCGCCGTAAAATCGTTCGCGTAGCGTCGTCGAGGGTAATGGCATGAGTGTGAAGTTGCTTTCTTCCGACGGTCTCGAACGCGAAGTCGCTGGTGCCGTCGGCCGTCGGACTATTGCGAGTAGCGTTAGACAATAATGTTGCAGGATTTATTCTTGCAAATCGCGAGTGTAATAATCGGGAGTGCCGTGATAACGAATTGATCGCGAGATTAGTGTGTGATGACTGGCAAGCATCTGTTGGAGCCGTCGGACCGCAGCGACGGAAGGACATCGACTGGTAAATAAACCGCTATATTATCTTGCGTCATTCTATCTGTGTTTGTTTAGGTTTAGGTTTTTATTTATTGTTTTTGTAAAGCGGATACATGTAGCGTTTTCTTTTCGTGCACACAGTCCTCGTTTCAAAACGTATCTTTATTCGCCCGTCGGTTGATCTGCGTAATCTGTGTAAAAAGTTTGAGAGCTCGACGTATTGCGGGTATTTGAAACGCGATCGACAGTCTCTTGCAAAATTGACAGCTGATGCTGCCCGTCACAGAGACCGCAAAATTCGAGAGTTTGATTTAACCAAGCTACGATTGGCAGCGGACCGATCGCGGAGCAACACAAAAATTCACTCAAAACTAGGTCCGCGATCTCTTTTGACGTCGCGCGCGATCGAAATGGTAATAACCTCGTTTCCTCGTTTCTATTTTCTTTCCTTTGCTATATGCCCGTCTTTCTCCGCCGGCGACTACTATTTACTGGAATTTTTCTGGCGCAGCAAACGAGATTCCCTTCTCTTCTCCATCTCCTCACCGAAAGATTTTATCCGTGCATGAATGCCCTCATGTCGCTGATAAACCACGGCTATATCCCGATGAATACAAATCCAATTGCTGTAACCGAATGTATTATTCTAGCTGTACCTTTAACGGCATGATAAATCGCCGCGCTAAGTACTCGGTGAAAATTTCCTAACATTTCGGTCGGATCGCACAGTCGAGACAATATTCGAAAAATGCTTGTCATTGTGTTGTTGCTGTGTTACTGCGAAAGTTGTTTTGTCGCGATTATGCGACTGTAATGCAATACTGATGTTAGATAGTAAGTTTTCTTCTTGCTGAACGTTGAAATGTATGTTTCAGGTGATAATAATGCTGGGCTTTAGCACCGTTATCTTGATCTGCTGCGCCACCCACGGGATCATCCACCATAAATCATATCATTCCCTTGTAGAAAACTTCACGGGCCAGGTGAATACGCATATATTAATTAAATGATTAATGTGCGACGCGTTGCGACACATAAATTGGTCGAGTGATGATTGAATACACATTATAGATGTCTGAATGGTTTTGACATAAAAGTGTGAAAGTAGATTGAGTCAGTATTAACAGAAAAGTCTTGTACAACCTGGCAAAATATTTGTAATAGATTATTAAGATATCAATTACTTAAATGGTCAATAATCACATGGAAAAATAAATAATCACGATGAACTAGCTGCTTTATTACATCTCTCGTTGCTAGGAGATTAATGAAATGAGCAAATTCTTTTCTTTACAACTAAAAGTCATATCGTTTTACACACGTACAGACAAGTCCAATCGCTTGTATTAATTAGTTAGTCTTTTGACAACTATTGTATACATTCAATAACTACTAAAGTTTACAAAATTGCATAATTTTTTGTTCAAAATAAGATCCAATCTATCTTCACACTTTGATTGTGTGTCAAATGGTTTCAGACATTCTGTATATATTCTTTCCTACAATGATAAAACATACATTACATGTGTATTAATCAGCCTGGATTCTATCTTGCGCCGCAGAATCTCGTATAATCCCTGGAATATACCCCTGGATTTTCAATCGCGTACAATCCGCATTAAATTAATAATATCGCAACAGTTTTATTACGAAGTACTCGAACGTACACAACGATTGCGAGATGTTGTTTTACTTATATTCTCAGTTGAGATGTAAAAAAAAATATAAACTTGTCGTTCTCGCGTGCTCTAATGAGCATGTCGTATAAGAATCCTTTGCGCCAATTTATGAGTTTGTTTTTTTTTTAAACAATGATACTTTAAACCGGTTCGGCAAAATTGTTAACGCAGAAACTCGAGATTCTTGAAGAAAACGAAGAGCAAGTGCATGCCCAGGCGAATTCCTCCCTCGTAATACACGTTTTCATTACGCTTGCTTGCTAGAGAGTCTAGGGCGTAGGCGCTCTCTTGCCTGCACTTCCGGTTCAACAGGCATTAAGATGAGTATCGTTGACATCGTTTCCGCCCGGAGACATTGCGCCCGGCTCGCGAAGAAGGAATTTAACGAACAAGACAAAACCGAGGATCTTAGTAGGAAAAACCGGGGTGGTGGTGGGGGGAGAGAAAGAAAGAGAGAAAAAAAGAGAGCGCGCCTTTCTGACGTATCTCTCGAAGAAAAGTTCCGCTCGTTACAAGAACGGTCGCGAGCCAAACCCGTGATTTATTCGCTCAAATATATATGTCACGCTCTCTTCTTCCATCGGAAAGTTCGTAAAAACTTCAAAGACTCTTTCATTATTTATCGAAACTTGTGTAATTTGCGGCGCGAGAAAAAAAAAAGCTGCTGTCGATTGATGAATATCGCGCGAACACGCGTTATTCGCAAAAGAGGTTCGAAAAAGATGGATTAATTTTTATGAGAAAGAGAGAAAGAGAGAGTTAAAAATAGCCTATTGTGTGTTACATTCAATTAATATCGGTAGCTTCGTCGAAATACGAAACCAGATATATTAATTAACGCAGTGCGTATCAAGCAAATTCTTTAATAAAAGTCATTAATTTCCACTGTGAATTTTTTTGCCATAATATTCATTGAAATTACTTTTTCCTCTCACTCGGTATATATATTATTACTCTTTCATTCGGTATATATTAGTACCTTTTTCTAGTATATATGAAATAATATAATATATTTCTTTTATCTACACGCACACACACACACACACACATACGAAAGACTAGACTACATTATCTCTTATCGACACACACGTGAATATGCTCTTTCCGTGGCCTCGTATTTTCACGTAACTTGTTAGCTCGATGTGTTGCGCGATGTTCCTAGCAGTTTGTATACAAAGAATAATTAATTTAGTCACAAGTCTGCCTGCGACACGATTTTAACCCTTTCACCGTACACGGGTTCCGCTGAAGTGCACTTACACCGGTGCAGCGCAATGAAGTTTCCACTTGTGCGCTTGTGTGTGCGAACTTATTTACGACCGCGCCGCGAATACAAGAGGATGCATTTGCTCCCTCCTAGTTTTCGACGTTGCTTCATTGTTCCCGTATGAAATATCGAAACCGGATTGTATCAAAAAGAAAAAATCAAATTGCTCGCGCGAACTTGGCGCGAATCGGTTAGTTTTTTTTTTCTTCTAAATTGCCGTTGCGGCTCACGTCGGAAAGAAACTCTGTAAAATATCTCTATTTTAAACGTTTATACGAACAGAGTTCATGCTCTCCGTCGCGCGACGGTCACAATCGATAACCTGCTAATTTAGATGCTTGGCAATGCATTTATCGCGCCAAGCGGAAACTGCAGCTCGTAGTTGCGGAAGTGGCGTGCCGGCATGTTCGAATCGTTGATAAATAAAGTGGCGCGAGTCACGCGAAAAATTTTTTTTTAAATCGTTCTTTTAAAAATGCGATCGTTCACATTGTTTCGTCGTATATCGCAATTGTTCATACATGTAACAACGGCGATTCTTCGCGAATAATGTTTTCGCGCGCGTCTATGTAACAAGGAGAAATGCTCGCGAAATACTCGCGAAAATGTTGAATATTCCAGATTACAGACCGCAAAGAGTTAATACCAGATTCTATTACAAATGCGAGTAATGTGAGGATTTTCCTCCAAGTAACGTCACGGCGGCCGGATTTGTTGAATTTCTCATAAAATTTAAACGAGAGAATTATCTTCTCCGGCTAAAAAATCTCCAGTTTCACAACACTAAAATATATTTACGTATACGCATAACATTTTCACGCCAGGCGTCTTTTTCGGAGGGGTAGCGGGGAGAGGAAAGGGGAAAAAGACACGTTGGGCTGTTTGCGTTTGGGAAACACGTCGCTCGGACGCGAGTTAAATTTTCTAAATGAAGATCTGATTTATATTACTTTATCTCTGGTTCGTGCGTCCGCGGCTACGAGAGGATTAAACTCTACGTATGCTCGTCGTACGTCGTCGTAGTCGTCCGACAGAAAGTCGGAGATCGGGTTCTGTCTGTCGGCGGTGGCGGTCGACATTGCGCTCGCGGAAACGACGGAAACGGGCGCAATGGCGTTAGCCTCGTTAGCGTCGCCGGCTGTGCGAGAACCTACGATAAACTTTACGCGAGAATAATCTCGTTTCTGCTCCGCTCTCTCACGTTGGCGTGCAACTTCTTCTTCGTGGCGTTTGCTCGCTCATCCGCTCGCTCGTGCGAATCAGACGTCCCGCAGAATTCTCCGCGCGCACGCGCGGTTTCGAGAAACAATAAGTGCCGGCGAATTAGCGGAGTACATGAGTGCCACGTGTTCTCCGAGAATTCGGGAAGAAATAGACAAGCGGGACGGGAAAGAAATATCGGAGCGAGTGCTGCAAAGTTAAAAAGTTTCGAAATGTCGGGTAATTTGTATTCATATTACGGCGGCGCCGCTGGCGGCCGGATATGCACCGGGCCAGGGGGAAGGGATATAAGGAGAATTTTCGTCGGCCAACAAGTTCGGAAGCGCGCCCGCGCCTCTCTCGCGTTTACGAGTCTCGGTACTTAAAAGCTCATTTCGCTGATTTGTGACGTCCGCGGCACGTTCGCGAAGCTCGCGTGCTTAGCCTCACTGATATCAGTCGGCTCGGGAACGAACGGACGAGAGAAACGGGCGGAAAGAACGGGCTTGCCTATTTCTCGTTCTCTCTTTCTCGCACATGCATGAGAGACGGAAGTCTTGAATATTATGAAACGCCACCGCGAACGAGCAAAGCTCGTGTTTCGTTTTATACACCGCCGGCGATTAATATCGCGTGCGAGAGAGAACCAACTATCCGTCTCTGTATAATTAGACAATAATATTAAAAAAGTAATATTAAAAAGGTATTAGAGCCGCAGAGAGTGTCTGTGACATTTATTAATTCAGAGGTGTTTTCAATTTTAATGTTTTCCAACTTAAACAGCTTGACTGAAATTTAGTCACGGAATGAATTAAGAAGCGAATTATTTTGCCCGTATACTTATAATTTGTTGTAAAGGTCAAAAGCTAAGTGGATCGAGCACAAAAAAAAAAAAATTTCGATACAATTAAAAATAAATTATTACGCCGTCGCGGTGTTATCGGCGCTGTGGCAATTAGCGTTTGATGGTCGGCGAGAGGACTTCATCTTTCTCGCGGGTAATTATTATGGAGACACAGGAAATCCCATACCCCGCGTATATGCCGCGTACGGTGTCACGAAATCGCTTTAATTCTCGGAAAGCGTTCAAGAATTTAATGAAACGAAAGCCTCGAAAATTATGAAAAGCTAGCGCGTCTAAGACTCTCGTGCTTTGTTTCCGACGGTCGTCGATTAATATTGCGAAGGAGCCGGGGCACGGCGCGACGGTATAATTGAAAGATATTACAAAATTTATGCTCGGTAATATGAAGCAGCAGCAACGCGACAAAGATAATGGAATCGCGGATTGAGCACACGGTCAACTGCTCGACGAGAAGGATTAAAATTGTTCGCGTCAAAAACACACGCTCACAATTACGCGTATTGCGATAACTAGGATTCATATTCGCGTAATATGGCGAAACATGCATACGTCTAACGGATTCAGCGCGACATAAATACGCAAGTCACGGGGAAAAACGATGTAAATTGCAGCAAATTTTCTGGAAATGTCGCTTCGGGAACAAAAAAAATAAAAAAATAAAAAAATAAAAAATCTGTTGGCAAAAATATATGAAACGGATTCCTCGATGAATCGTATACGGATACACGCGTGTACGATTACGGTGATGAAAGGGCGGATTGGACGAGCTATTTTTTCGCGTCTATGGTAACTACAATCTATCAGTGCGCCGTCCACGAGAATCGGATGGACAACCGACTGCGGAATCAAAGTAGCTACAAAATTTTTAGCGGCACTCAGCGCAGGCCGTAAAACTCTTGTACGCTTAACCGCCGCTGGTAAATTCCCGGGCATTTCGGATTTCCGGATTAGCTGTGAGACGCGTCCGTGGCATATATCCCCTTCCGACCACTTCGTTTCCGGATGGTGCGCGTTGCTGAAAACGATTCGTTAAAAAAAAAAAAACAAAAAACGAAAAAAAAAAAGAAAAAAAAGGAAACCCTCACGTACACGGAGACGTGTTGTACGTGAGCACACGACACGTGAGCGGAAAATGCGAAATTTTTTAACGTTACGAATGCGGACGGATGTCCGCAGATGGCGTCGAATATTTCGCGGCTCGTTTCGAAACGGCAGATTGCGGCGGGACGAGCAATAACAAACAACCGTGGCACCAACGGCTCCGGGATTATTGTAACTTCGCCATTTTCCAGCAGGACGAGAGTTTATTAATATCGCAGCTGGAACAGGCGACGCCTCCATTCGGGACGTTGCGCGGACGGATTAATGCCGCGCTTACTTCTCGTTTACGAGATTACCCGAACTACTCGTCCGCCTGGGATTTAATGCAGGTACGTAGAGACCGACCTCTCCCAATATTTCGCCCCGAATATCCGGCGGAAAGCGAACTTTTCCTCCCTCCTCTCCGAATTCCGTAATCGCGAGTGACGAGACCTGTGCGCCCGTGACGGCGCCGCGCGAAAACATTTATCGACGAATTAAACCGCAGTAAAATGCCCGGGACCCGTTACGAAACCCGCTCAAGCGGTAGTCAACAAGCTTCCTGGCATCCTGCCGTCGCGGCGCATCCTTTTCCCCAGGCACGATATCGACTTCCCTGGATAACGGTGTTTTTCAATTTACGCTAATTGCGCGCCTCGTAAACTCTGTTTACCGGTGACTTTCGGTTTCGCGGCGCGTTTCTCGTCGGCGCACAGATTCTCCCTCTTCTCTTTCCTCCTCTCGACCGTGCTAATTCCGTGCAAATGCAATTTTTCGATTAATTTAGTATTAATTTATTATTTCAAGAAATTACGACGACGAAAATTTATTCGGCCGTATCGTGATTTACTTGCTTCACGACGGGAAGAGCGTTACCACTTTCGCGCGTATATTTTGAAATATCTCAGCAATTCCCAATAAAAAAATATTACGCGCCTTTGCGTTGTCTGTGAAATTTAACGATGTTGGTAGCGTATCATAGTTTAGGCAAAGAAATTGCTCTTAAATGCAGAACACGCACAGTTTACTACAAGCTAGTAACACCGAAGCTTCACAATGCTTTGAGTGTTAAGCTTCAAAAGCTTCTCGCTTTTACCTTTATTCTTACCTTTGCTCATTTTATCTTGGAAATACCAGTTAGAGGATGCTTGATTCGGCGGCGTTTGCTTTATCGCAAGATTCCGAGCTCTCCGTGTAACAAGCTTGATATACATTTTAATGCAATTATAACTTAAACACAATTTTATAAAGTAATTGATTACGGACTTTATATATGCAAAATATTCGTGCACAAGTAAAGAGAGTACATTGTGCGCTCTCAATTTTCAAGTATCTTTATCAAAGTTTTTGTTTGTTTTTAACTTTCCATGTCAAAGCATCTTAAAATAACTGGTATATTTCCGCGACTGTTTTTTGTGTCAGTAGCCGCGGAAATGTAGTACAGTTATAAAAAACGTCTCACACAATAACTTAAATGAGCGATTGATCGCATTTACTTTGTGTAATCGCTTCTATCTTTTTTTCAATGCGAGTAAAAAATAGAAAAGGAAACAATCTGTCACCGTGTCATCTTTATTTCCATTATTTCGATTTTCCGCGATTGACGCGTTTCTGTACTATAATAATATAATACGGTGCAGCGCGAAATCGCAATAAAATCGTTCGTTCGCGTATCGACAGGCACGCCTGCAGTGTTGCGGAATTAACGAAGCGAGCGACTGGACCAAATACTCGGTTCTGACCAAGCTCCCCTCGTCCTGCTACTCAACCAGGTTCGTACAACACCCTGGAAACATCCTTGAGTGCTCGAGACGACCCGGCGGTAACGCAAGTTTCAGATTTAGTACCGAGAGAGAGTTGCCTCGAGGACTCGTTCGAGATGAGAATCCAACAAGCGCGCTAAGCACCGTCCTGGTTACTCTTTAAAGAAACTCTCCTAGGTGCCACTTAATCGATTCCCACCCCTCCTGCACTCAACTCCTTTTGGGATACGAGGGCGCTGCGTCGTCGCTCTTAGCGCGGATCGTGTTGCTCGCCAAAACGCTGAAGAGCGCCGCGATCTCGATTTATCTCGCGCCGGCCTGATGAGCAAGTTTCTTTTAAGGCTTTGCCAGACTGGAGAGGTGCCGCTTAATGCCGCGAAGATTCATGTCGAGGTCGCTCGAGTGCTCTGTAAGATCGATGAAATAAAAAGAAAAAGAAACGAGAGAACGCGCGCGCGCACACGAGGAAGAAGGAAAATGTAGCTTCTCGCGAAAAGTGAGATATCAATCGCCGCCCCTCATTTCAACGACTAAATTGTTTTTCGTCGCGCTCAGAAAATCAGAGCGGACGTCGCTAAACGAAATGATAAAACTTTTAAATCGCGCATCAACCGCGTTTGCGGTTCTCAGGAATTGACGGCTGCCGATACTCCTTATCGAGCCGCGGAATCTCTCGCTCGCGCGCGATATCCGACATTGCATTAAATTCGATAAGCATCGGGAACGATCGGATCTGGGACGACGGGGCGCGTTACGACTATTTAAAAGAGAGAGAGACATCAACGGGAATTTATACCTGTCCCCTCCGTAATTGAACGGTATGACACATTCTGGCGCGAGTGCGTTGAATTTCCACGTCTGTCACGAGGCGCATTACATCTCTCGCGTTATATAGAAGAGAGAAAGTTCGTGTCGTCTGTATATCGTAGCAGCGTGTAACAGACGTCTGTTATCACTTTTCGCGTATTTTCGAATTTTCAACTCTGTCCGCTCGACACGCTGTGCGTCTACGATCACAAAGAGAGGTGGTGTGTGAGAGGAAGATAGAGAGAGAGAGAGAGAGATCGCTTTATCGAGAACGCGTAATCACAGTACGATTGTGTGTGCCTTACACCGGACGTAGGTACCTATATCTGAAGTCATTTACCGCGATCATTATTCCCATTTGGAATCGAGAGAGGCATCGGCCTATTGTGATAATGACGTCGAAGGCCTTTCATGCGGACCAATACGGCAATACACGTACACGTGTCTCTTCGTCGAACGCGATGTTGTGTGTTTAACAGACCACGCTTGGCCCCTACGTTCGACAAACCGCGGCCATAAATTGGTTTAAATATTGATTCTCATTTTAATGCCGGGCGAATTGTGCTGCGCAAATTATACCTGATTACGTCATGTCGAAATCTGTCGCTCGCAAGATACGCGTTGCGGTAATTGCCACGTTAATAACCAGGGACGTATGAGATTCTCTCTTGATGAGACTCTCCCCGCTCGATTTCTTCGTTCGTTGACAGCAATCGATTTCTCTCATGTTTCTCACGAGAATCGGAGTTCATCGACGAGCATTTTAACAATACATTACAAAATGTCATTTAACTGTCGGTGTCGAGTCGTTTCTTGCGACGTCGCTGCGAAATTTACGAGCTCTTTGTCAAGCATTACAAGAGGAGTATAAAAAAAAAAAAAAAAAAAAAAAAAAAAAACAAGGAACATTGATGATTCTCGTTTCCATCGACCGATTGTTTTTTTACAATCCCAGTCGTTAGTATAAGCCAGGAGGCGATGAAAGTTGGGAGGGTGAATAATAATTTGAAGTCCAAAGCGGGAGTGTGGAGAAAAAACCGCGCATTTCGTACTTTTTTTATATATATTTTTCATGAAAATGGAAAACTCGCCCTTCTCGAATATCGTTTCGCGTCTCTTTATGCATTTTTCATTCAAAGCAATACATATCTTGTTTGCATTTTTCGTCGAAATCTCTCTGTTTTATATATAATATTTAAAGATACATTTTGTGTTGAGAAAAAAAAACCGAAAACACTTGATAGGTATAAAAGATCAGATCACCAAGTTAAATATTTTCACACTATAAATTTAAATTATAGAAAGTTTTATATATTTTGTAAAGTGGAAAGTATAATATTTATATTTGCGCAAATGTTACGTTACCGTAATAGTTTCCGTAACAAGATAGAAATTTTTTCTTTCATTATTTTTTACTCCCGCGCATTTCATCCGTTAATGCGTTTCGGTAAGGCCATTAATTATGATATTAATCGCCTAAGCGCTATCAGAATGAAGAAGAATATCTTTCATTATTTTAATGGAATCTTTATTTACATAAGATAAAACCTAAAAGCCACCCTTATTTTTTCTGCTTTTCTTGTTATTATAAAGTTTTATGTGATAATTTCAGAAATAAATTGTTGCGCGCGGAAAAACACATTTAATGATTTTTCGGATCAAAATTGACGAGAACAAAAAAAAAATTCAATACGAACAAACATTCACTAAAAATACACGTTAAAACGTGCTTTTTTTGCAAGTACAAAATTAACGACCCAGAACACGCGTCAGTTACTCGAACGCGTACTTCCGTCATTGTCAAATTTGAGACCGCTATCTTTGTCTCCGCTAAAACTGATTTCTCGTTCTAGCCAGCTAGCCATCGATCACGGCAAAGTAAACGCCGTCCGTAACGCCAGTGTGTCTCTCTAACGGACTCGAGATAGCGGCTATTAACGTTGCCAGTATTAGCACTTTGCCGCGAAGATTAAGTTGCACCCGAACAAAATTGCATCGCGGCAGGCGATCTTAAATATCCGCGCCGATGTCTTTTCCCTATTAATAATAATAATAATCATTATCCTCTCCCTGCGCCGTGTGCGTGTGTGTGTGTTACCCCCGACGTCGTGTGCGGGAAGAGAATTATTTTTACCTATCCGTACAAAGAGAGAACGTTGCACACGTATCCGCGCATATGCGCATATGCGATGTCCGGCGGACAAACGAGGGTGCAAACAGGCCGGCCGAGAAGATCGATGCTGCACTCTTGCCGGCGAAACGTCACGCAACGTCGCTTATGCATATGACCCAAAAAAAAAAAAAAAAAAGGAAGAAAAAACAACAACAAGAGAAAAAAAAACAGTCAAAAAGAAAGAAAAAAAAGAGACGATCGTTCGCGCCGCCAAGTCCGTGGAGCACGTTTTTTTCTTTTTTTCATATCCGTGATCACGTCCGGTCGCGCAACGCGACGCAATACCGACATTTTTATATCGGCGGACGCGTCCGGTCACGCTGCGCGTCGCGACGGCACGAGATGCGAGTAAGCGCGTCAGGTGGTCATCTCGTCGAATTGATTCGGAAGTTAAGCTCTCTCTCCCGAGACGAGGAGGAACATTGGAAACTGCGGCCCTCCCCCTCTCGCGCAGTTGCTGTTATTCATCTCTCGCGTGACTCGCGCTTGAAAATGCTAGCTGTATAGTCGCGCGTGTTTCGTTTCCTCTCGCTCTTGTTTGCGCTTCTCGCAACGATGCGCGCGCGCGCGTCCGTCGCGAGGGAAATCCGGGCAACTCGCGCGACACTTTTTTTTTTTTATTTTTGTTCCCATCGCTGATGCGTGACTGCAGAACTGATGGAATATTTATGATTCGTATTATTGCAACCCTTCAAGTCACACGTGAAATAATTTCATTTGTAATATTTTCACGGCGGTATCTGTTTGATTCGACGCGGCTGTCGCAATTGTCAGCGGTATTCACATGTCGATCAACAAAATGGTTTTTCGATGAATTTTCGTTTCGCAGTCGTCACGCCGCGTGTATCAAAAGAGCGAGTTTATACAGCAAGATAAATATTTGTCTATTTAAAAGAGCGGGTGAACATTTTTCACAGCCTCCGCAAGCCTTAGATTAAAATTGGCAAAAATTTCCATACGTTCGATGAAATAACGCAATTGGATCGCCGCGCGGAAAATGAAAGCGTCAAGCAAAACTCGCGCTTGTAAAATTCCTTCGCTAATCGAAATTCAGTAAACCAATCTGTAAATTTCTGTGCGAGAGACTCAACGCGTCGGAACGTTGCGCTCGCGAGAAGTTGCGTTCGTATTGACAAGCAACGTCAAATGCGATTCCGAAAGAATCGCGCGCTCGCTCCCGTCGCGGCCGTCGTCGGGATAAATCGCAGAGAAGCCGGGTAGTGAGAAGAATCGCGGAGACCGCGGCTAGCATTTTATTCTCGTCGACGGGTGAGCTGATCCGAGCGTGCAGATAGAGGAAGGGCACATTTGCCGGACCTCTGCTGTAACGCGCAACGAGCTGATACCGCGAGATGAACTTTTCGCTACTCGCTCTGCCGTGAAATACACGAGCTCACTGGGTCACAGCGGCCTCACAATGCGACACACCGCGCACTGTTTTATATTAAAACTTTCGGTCTGGTAGATAATCTCATTAGGACTTTTAATTTTAGTTCAAAAGAAATCACGGCGTTCCTTTGTCTCTCAAAGATTTTAATACGCGATATCACCAAAGCTCGGCTCGTTTCTCTCTCACGGGCGTCGAGCTTTTGCGAGCTTCTTCAATCATTCGCAGCTTAGTGCGGTTTTTCGCGCGAATAATACATTTTTCAAAGATGTTGAGATAAAATTTCTTCGGGAGTAACGGCCCTGTAATCGGAATTTCAGTTGCGCCTCGCGTTTGCATAACGCGTTAACGTGTGCGATTTATAATTTTTGTGCAGTAGATAAAACGCGCGCAATCTGCGGCTCGCGTGTTGCTGCCCGGCTCGCGTTGCTAATGCACGCGAAAAATTAGATCATTCGTAATGTCGCCGTCGTCGCTAAAAACGCGTTAAAATACGCGCTGAAAACGGTAGCTTAAATATTCGCACGCAAAATTTCGCAGTTAAACTACGGATACGCGCGCGCTGCAAAACCGTTTCGAAACCATTTCGTTGGAAACATGTTTCACGACATGTTGTATCCGCGCGATACGGGAGTAGAATCGACCTATCGGTATACGGCACACACTGAAAATTTAATTGCCGTCGACTAACGGACGTAATAACAGACGTGTATCAACTTGCAAATATCTAGTAAATTTTACGATTAAGTAGGTTCGATTTATTGGAACAAGCTCTTGCGATGATATTTTACTACGGTACTAATAACGCGTTGTATACACAACGCAAGCTCGGCACGCGCGCGCATCAATAAACACACACACTAACACACACGATGCATTATGTAACGACCGAATACGCGAGAAAGAATAGCGCAGCGTGATGTCAAATGTTTGATAATTGCCAGGAAAAAATACCGTTGCCGGCGATAGATAGATCGTTGCCGCGCTGTTATTGCGAGCGATTTTTATTACACAATTTTTGCTGAAACATTTCACTTTTTGTCATTTTGGGTTTTTGTCAGAAAAATGTTTGTTATTATCGAAAATAGTCATACAATGTTAAAATATCGGTGACTATTTAGTTCGAAGGAATCGTATAATTATGCCCTTGCAAAAATAGACGATGACGCATTCGATGAGAGAGCGATGCAAAATAATTCTCTTCGATATTTCGCGACTGTCCCCGACATCGCAAAAACGGCAGAAAATATGGTAGAAAATTGTTTCGCGACGATGAGCAACTTCAACAAATTTCTGAGACGTCAAATTTGCGCCAAAATTAATTTCTGAGATCTCGAAATATCTCGTGTAAAAAAAGAAAAAATTCGCTCTCTTTTTCGTGGCTTCTCGTGAGAAACGAGGCATCTCGAAAATCCCGAAACGTTGGCGAGAAGTCGTCGCAACGACGACGTCGCCGCGCGTGCTGATACTCTTCCCGAAGTTTTCGCTCCGAAGTGGCTCGGGATATGAAGCGGCGCCTCGGCGAGAGAAATTCACCGTCTCTGGTGGTAGTACCGGGGCCGGAAGTACAACCACGGCTCTTCAGCGTATACACGAGCGGTTCCGCCACCGCCTCCGTCGTCGTCGTCGTCCCTTTTCCCTTCGGCTCTTTCGTCTTTCGTCTCCCTGTTTCTCCCGCCCGTAATTCCCCTTTAAGCTGCTGTGGGAGGTTCGCTCGCGTGTCACACGTAGCGCGAAGATGAATATACAAAGGCGCCTTAAGGAGATGCCGGTACTGATGTTCTCGATATTCACGCGCACGTCCACGTACGACGATGCCGTCGTCGTCGTCGTCGTCGTCGTTGCTGATGCGCGTGGACCGTCGACGCATACTTAGCCGAGTATGTGCGCGAGAGCTTAGAACTGTGTGTGTGCGCGCGTCTGTATGCGGGTTTTCCTCGACAGGCTTACAGAAGACTACCGACTACACCGACCGCTGACGTCGCGAACAATAGGGCGATTAACGCGACGGGAATGTGGAAAAGCGGCGACGTCTTGCGCGCCGATAATGGAAACGCCTGGGCGGCTTGAAAGACGTGAAACGGGACGAGTAGCACCTGGACGGACGTTGAGCGGTTCAATGAGATTTTTGCCACGCCGTGCTGCTACGTTCCTTTTAGTCGTGCAGCTTCACACCTACTTCCTTTCCTTATCGTAACTTTTTTAGCGTTAATGACGTATAGCAGCCCTCGACGCGCAAAGGGCTCTCTCTCTCTCTGTGCGCGATTAAGTTGTAGAAGATAAAAAACGATTAATTGGAGTTTCTTCTTTAATTAATATCAAGCGAACTCTCCTCGCGTTTTGATCTTTTTCTTAAATCTTTTTTGTGCGCTACTTAAAAACTAGGAAAACACCTACATTTTGTAATAATTAGATAAAATAGAGTTGCATCAGATAATTGTGCAAAGTGTTCAATGCCACCGATCAAAATGCTATTATTTGTTTACGAAAGGTCGGAAATGGATAAAAACCGTTGAACTGAAAATATTCTATTTTGCGAGGTCGACCCGATCGCATTTTTCTGCGAGCGTCGTAACCAGTGGATTTTCCAAGCCGCTGTAACTACGGCATTATTGCCTTGGAAGATATTTCACCGTTACGATTGCCCTTTCACCCCAACAGTATATATTCCTCCCGATTTTTGATACGGATCGCCTCAATAGCTTTTATCGTGGGATATCTTCGTTCGCGCGAGTGTGTGTACGTATTTCGCTCTTCTTCTTCGCTTCCCCGGTTAAACACCTTCCCGTATCTTCCCGGAGGATATCCCTCTTCTAATCTCGAGAGAGGATCGCGAGAAGTACACACAAAAGCTCTCTTCGTCTTTTTCTAATTGGGATCACGCGACGCAGACGAAAACGTTTGGCCAAAGTTTGAAAATATCCGTATTTTTCTCCTTTTAAGCGCAGTCTTACGACATAAGAGAGTTTGGAAAATTTTATCTTTCGGATAGACGGCTGTGTGTATGAAATAAATTTTTTTATGAAAATATATTTAATCGCGCAGAGATATTTGAAGCTAAAGTTTTGACGGTAGATCGCGTCGATACAAAATAGTTTTGTTGCAGCAGTACGTAGTATTACTATACTATTGTATAAGTAGCGTTTTGAGCAGGAATAAGATATATATATCGCATATCGACATATCGATCTTTTTGTTTCTAATTGCCGATTACAGTAAAGTTAAAATTTGATTAACCAAAAAACCCCGATTCATCCCGATGCAATTTATCGGCGCGTTTACCAACGATGCAATTTTCGCTTTACACTCGGTAATTAATAGCGAATTTGCCATTTTGGGAAACGTTTGTTTCTTAAAAAGTTTTTTGTATG
>QVNV01000985.1:0-118090 GCA_014825455.1 Pseudomyrmex pallidus | reverse complement strand
GGACCCCGGATTCGGAATCAGCGACCCCAAAAACATATAGATACCATGGTCTTGTCTTTCGGACCTTCCACTTTTTTTTTTGTCGAGCTGTGTTATCGATTAATTAAATTATATTTAGTAAACAATTACTTAAACAAAATTGCGATTTAGTAAATGTTTATTATTGCTTCTGAGAGATTTTACCTGAGATCCGGCGTTCGGACGATTCAAATTTAGAATAGAAAATTAAAGCAGACTTGCGACTGGTAAAATTAAACTTACTTATTTCGATATGTGAACCGATGTTTACAGCTTGACACACGATTTCCAAATGAGACTCGGTGAGTCTCGACTTCAACGCACAATATTCGGCTGTTTTCGACAAACACACGTGATCGTTCGCGACGAATAAGCATTGTATGCAGAATTTCGTAACATACCGCGCGTCCGCCTTTGAATAACTTACCGAATAATTTTATTAAGTCATACTAATTCCGCCCGCCATGATACATTCGTTTTATCGATAATTCGCATATTTCCTGCGTGTTCGGAGCCTGGGAAGTTATCCAACGAGATTTTGCTGACCAAATTTAACATTTAGTATTACAAATTCAGTGCAGACTTGGTCGTGAACCAGATAGTTGAATTATAATTAAGCGCATAGTTGATTTTAGTCTTTAATCAGAGCGGCAGCTTCGAGTAGTGAACTAAACGTGGTGTATATATCAAATTTTTCTTATTCTTTCATGTGCTCGCGGATTCTAGTTTTGTAAATTCAAATATAAATACAATTCGATCGCGCGCAACAGAATCGCACACGTGCGTGCCGCGGCGTTTGACAGTGAACGTTGAACTCCAATGCAAATGATGATACGAATGCCGCGTGATGTGAATTCGAGTAGCTATTGTGTCGCTTTATCATTGTGACTTTTCGTGCAGCTGTGGTAATAGTTTCATTTCGGTGGACATAGGTGTGCACGTGCACTTCGAGATCTAACGTCGTCTCTTTGTTCCGTTTAATTGACAAATAAACGCGCGAAATAATCGTCAATCCACCGTGGAAATTGCTTGTGTTGGTTCTATAGAGCGTGCGTCCTTGCTGAATTCGAAATAGTAGGAGCGCTGTTGAATGTCACGATAAGTTCCGCTAATTATGTTAACAATAAATATGTACATAGCGATAGGTAACGCACTCTTCCTCTCCCTCTCTCTCGGGTTCTGCCAACGACATCGTTACATGCAGGCTTTGTAATAATCCGCTTGGCAAAAGCTCGAAGTCTATACTCGCTGCGCATATGCGCTTTGCCGGCGCAGCCGCCTGTATTTTGTTACTTTATACGCATATAAGTGGGAGATAACAAACGACAGGTGGCGTCTGCTGTTATTTCGTATTGCGATTCCACTTTATCTGTATTGTCCGCCACTTGCCATCTCCGTTTATCCTCTTTTGAACGTCGCCATCGGCGAAACGCCGAACCCGAAACTAGCTTTCGAAATTTTTGTATTGTTTTTTTTTTACGCGTCACGCGGAAATTCTATCTCGGCGAAGAAGTTATGTTCAAGATGATGCTTGTTAGCGACATGTTACTCCGTTTCTGAAAGTTTTCTTAGAATAATATCTTTTTTTTTACTTCGAGAAAATCTTTGACAAATAGATTCTACAAATTATCTTACCTTCTCGAGTTCTCGGTACATCGTTACGATTTGAAAAAAAAAAAAAAAGAGTTATATTTTTCCCCTTTCCCCTTCTCGTGTCAAAAGCTTACCGAAATCCCTCTTAGATAATATCTCGATAGATATTTCGAGATCTCTTTCATTGTCCTCTTTATTAGAAGAAACCATTGTTAAAGTAGTCGATCAATGAGGTATAAGTGCCTAAGTGCCTTTCTATTTGCTACAAAAGAACTGCGTATGAAGTCTCGAAATATCCTCGACAATACGTGCCACGAGTAAGAACAGTAAATTAAAAATAATTTAGTAATCCAAATCAATAAATTAGGGAAATGATAAAAATCTCAAAGGATTAACGTTCTTAACGTTCCATTGATTTCAAGTCAAGAAAAAAAAATCTCTTTCTAGTTCGCGTCTTGCATATTTTCGGAAACAAGTAGCAGGACGAAAGCGAAAACTTTTCGCCACCCCAAGGAGCAATCCCCACGCTGCGACAGAAAAGTAGAAAAGTCGGCGATGTCGCCAGAAGGACATATTAGCATGGCTAATCGAGCTTCTCTACGATCGACCGAGAGAGAAGAGAGTTCGCGGAACTCTCTAAAGTGCGGTAGATTCGCGTGCACCATCGACTACATCCTTTTAAAGCGCGACAATTCATTTCGTTATCTGCATATTCCCACGGAAACCTTTTCGGACGCAACACGCCGCTCTCGAACGTAATTTACACCGTGACGGTGTCGTCGTCATGTATCGACGAGAGAGAGGGCTTCGAGGTGAGGCTCTGCCGCTTCCTCCCCTCGATAAACCCGTTTACATCCTCGAGATTGGACGCGTCGAACTCCTCCTCGTGGTCGTTTTTCGTCCGTGTGTACGTAATGATGTGTTGCTTTTTTTAAGGCGAGCCGACCTTCTCTTCTTCGTTTTTTCACGAATCGCCAGGTAGGAAACCGGGTCATCCGCTAGATTGAACTCAAACCGGCTTCAACGCGAACATCCATATTCTTCGCCCAACCTGGAGCGTCGTTTGCACCGCGTATATATATATAGATATGTATGTGATGTTGGACGGCGCGCGGAGCGATGACCGGGAGCGCCGAATGAGTTTTTCTTCCGCCGGAGTTTAATCGAACGTCAATGTCTTCCACGAAGTTTCGAGCGCAAAGTTAAGTGTCACGCACACTGACCCTCGAGATAGGAGCTCTTCCTAAGCGAGCTCGAAATTAACCGGAAGTATTGAAGCAAACACGATTTTTTTTTTTTTTTTTATATAATTTCTTTATTTCAAACTTCGTGTGTATTCAACTGTGTAGATAAACGCAATCACTGTCTCTGAGCGTGTTCTCTCTCGATTGTAGCTATAGATATATTTTCAGAATTAATGTCACCGAAGGGGCGTGTTAAACGGTCGATCGTGACTCGTGACGCGGTTCCATTTTCGGTGCGAACGCGCAATTTCGTCGATGCGTCGTCGCCGCAATCAAGTTTCCCTCGCGATACAATTTACCGGCGCGCGACATTAACAGCGCGTCGCGGCGGCACCTGCGCGGAAACGGCGCCGCGGTAACGACAGAGAAACACGGAAGAAAAGGCGGAATTCCGGCGCGGGCCGGATCCCGGCGATAATTTGTCGCGGGATTACCGTCGTCATCATCCGACGGTGCGTGAAAATAATAGCGCGCGTTTTAATGTGAAATAAATTCGGACGCGTTTTTTTTCTTCCCCTACGAGAGAACGCGTCTTTCGAATCGGTTACATCGCGGAGCGCGCGGTTAAAAACTTTTACTTTGAATAATTATCAATTAACAGATTGGCCCCCGCGACTCCGCTTGATAGATCAATTAATAAAACATACGCAATCTCGAGGGAAGGGCTCTTTCGGGATTAAGATCTAAATTATAACTCAGGGCCGGAGGACGGACGAGTAAAGTCATGGAAAGTGGTAGAAAAGCCCGTAGGCTCTCTCGGCGAAAGGAGGAGCGAGACTGCATCGGACGGGGACCGGCATATAGAACGACCGAAACAGTGGCCTCGAATCCTCCGCGCGCGCGGAAGAGACGAAGGAGGGTCGTGGCGTTTGCGCCGGCAGTCGTTGAGGAAAGGGTGCGTTGAGAGGGTGGCTCGCCCCCGAGTAGTGGGGATGGATTGTGTAGGTGGTGGTGCGCGCGACGGGTAAGGGTGGACAGGGAAAGGCGTGGAATTGGCGGAGGCAGTCAGTGGCTCGCCGCGCGCCACAACGACGGGCGGACACGGCGTTGACTTTTTCTACTTACCAAACGTGTCGTCCGCTCGATGCGAGACTCTTCCACTTGTTCCGCCGTCAGTGTTTTTATCACCGCGCACGGCCGTTCTTTTTTTTTCTTTCTCTTTCTCTCTCTCTTATCGTAAAAGAGAAGATTTTACTGTGCCAATCTGTTGGTTCCTGCGTTTCATTCTTTTTGTGTACACGTTTTGTCACACTGGAGTGTCTCTTCTTTAGTTTAAACTGTGCTCCTCGTGTTGCACGATTCCTAAAATCCGTTCTACACCGATTGAGGATTTTCCAGCGAAACCAAATCGGACGAATCTAATCGGAAGTTGTGGGGGACGGGGGGGGTCTAACTATGTGTAAGATCGGACGACAGTGATGCTCGATCGACACAGAATTTTCAACGAGCACCTCTCGGTCTTGATGAAGCGTCTCCGTTCGATTTTCTCTTTTGTGCAGGCCGAGCGGCGATCTTCGCTCCTTCGAGTGTGTTCGAGAAGCGTTCTGATCAGTTGCGCTTAGCGGTGAAGAAGATTTTGTCCCGTGTGTGAATTCTGTGCTAGTGCGATAAACGGTCACGTAAGACGATCGACCCAGTCTACTTTTTTTGTGCGCAAACTTGCGTTGCTTCCGAGAGCGAGATACACTCGCCTAGCTGAAATCGAAGTTCGAAACGCTATTGAAAACTGATACGGAGACTTAATTTACAATTAATCTCGCGCAACGAAAGTTTGGGTATACAAATATCTTTGTACTTGCGAGCAGAGATACATTTTCGCAAGTGCGAAAAGTTCTTCGACAAGTTTTTTCTCCGAATCGCAAAACTCTCATCGAGATTCAACGAAATTAACAACAGTGATGATAACAGTGCGAGGATAAGGGAGTGTGCGGTGTTCCCCTGGGAGGGAGTTTTACTCCGTCACGGGATAAGAAGCGAGAGAGCGCTGATTTTCTCATAGATAAGTGGCGCACGCGACACGCGTGGAACGAGAACGTCAAAAGAAAGGTAAAACGTGAACGAAGCGAACTTGGAGGAGAATTTTTCTTTCGCCGTGACGATTTATCCCCGAGTGCTTTCTGTATGCGCAAAAGTAACATCGGGTTACTGAAAGCTGCTGGCAATTGCTCTGAAACGAGAAACCGGGTATCGCGTGACGGTAATTGAAACGTGTGCCGGAACGCTGTAATTATGCAAGTATGCGATAACGATCGCCGGAGAAACGCCAGTCGTCGCTTTTTTCCAATCGCGGAATTTTTCAACCGCGATATGATTCCACACACACATACATCTTATACACATACCGAGGGAAAATAATAAAAACTGAATAAATTAAAAAAATATTATTTAAATCTTAGTGAACAAACAAAGCAAATTACTTCTGAGATCACGCGTAATCTAGAATTAAAAATTATAACGATCGTTTTAACACATTAAGGGAAGTTTAACTTCAAAAATTTTCTACGTAAATTATATCAAAGGAAATTTAACTACGAGAAAATTGAAGAGATAATGAATATTTGCAGTTATATATTACTCTATTTATTCTCTTTAACTTTGACCGAGAAGTTCTCGGTTTAATTACGATCTCTTCAAAAATAAAATTGTTTTTTTTTATTTTTTATTTTTTTTTAATTATTCTTTACTACAACCTCGCGTTATTTCAACACATTTATGGGAACTTGTGAACGACTAGCGGTGCGAAGCACATTCAGGGACTTCCCCATCCATGCAAAGCACATCCTGAGTTTTCCCCGATCGCATTAAATTCAATCGCCTTATCTTAACTGTTTAATAATCGGACTACGAGGCACGGGGCTTTGTGTAACGAACGGCCGCGGTAACGCGCGCGTAATAATAACACAATTTCGAGCACAGCGAACGGAACGCGCTCGCGGTCGACGCACACTCCGCGAGAATTATTATCCTCGGGTTGCCGCTTTACGCGCGCCGCCGTTCCATTTACGCCACCGCGCGCGTATCGAGAAGATGTTACTTCCGGATATAAAACTGTTGCGCGACGAGCGTACCAGTGGAAGTACGTACGATTTGCGCCGATGTTTTCTCTCTCTCGAGGCGAGGGACAACTCGCCTCGAGAGTTAACCGAGTTCAACGCGGAACAACGTAACTAGAAAACAGACGGAGCGTGAGTGAGAAAGCGGTTGTCTTTTGTTTTCGTGACTCGTACGTGGATGTCGCGCCATTGTTCCGGCAGCAGAAAAAAAAGGCCGTCGGTGAAGCTCAAAGTATTTTCATGGGACGACATCGGGAATGCGCGCGTAAAAGTCGACGCTTCGCTCTCTCTGGAATATTTATTTTCTTGCCTCCGAATGTGCAAGTTTTCTTCCGTCGTTCCTCTTGCACTTCTTTTTTATGGCGCGAAAGTTGTCCACCGTAAAGTTTGCCGCAATTACAGAATAAACCGACGAGAAGTGTTTATCCTTACCCGTTAAATTAATGATGCCACGCGGGGGAAAATAGTTTCCAAGTTTATTATTTACAAATAAATTTTATTTCATATTGCGACACAGATCTGAGTTCTATTTTTAAGTGTTTATATATATAAACTGAATATAAACTTTCGAAAATGTTGCTGCGTCTCGGGACAAAGAATTTTTAAAGACGTGCCGAGTTACGTGTTTTCGTTGACAAAAAAAAATCTTCAACAACGAGGCGGACGAAAATAAAGATGAATGAAGCTTTGCTGCGACGAGGCTAAAACAGCGGACAAAAGAGACAAATGTCCCAATAATCCCGGCTTTTCTCGATCGCAATAAAGCGCAGGAAAATCGTTCGGCATTTATGAAAAACGCCATCGTCGGTATTCTTTGGGCGCAAAAAAAAAAGAATGATGAGAAACGGCAGGAAAAAAAAGACGACGATTTCTCTTACTTGTCGTCATTTTCTCTAGCCAGACATTATCCAGAAGTCTCGTCACGCGTGCGACCGAACGAACAAAATGCATTCGATGGACACGATTGGCCATGTATAACGACTTTTATGACCAATTCTCGGAAGAACGGTCAGCCAAATAAATTGCCGACACACGTGATAAAAAAAACGTCTGGCGCGCGAAAAAAAAAAAAAAAAAAAGAGCAGGTGGCGTCGCAGAGGGTGAAAAGGGAGAACGAAAAAGACAGAGATATCACACAGTCGGGGGTGAGTTTGGTAAAGTTGACGGGCAATATTACGAGGTGGGTGTGAAAAACGAGCGGGACATAAAAAAAAAATGTCACCCTTGATCCGTTTTGTCCGCCTCCGCGATCGACGTCGGCAGGTCGGCCACTTGATAAAAGTGAGGGCGAGAGAGGAAAAAAAGAAGTGCCTGTCCCCTTATGTTCGCCGCTCTAATTACGCAGCTGACAGATCGAAGTGATACGGTTGACAACGGCAAAATGTTAGGGACGAAATGTGAATAACGACATTCGGTAACATGATGTCAATGCGCGTTGGGATTTCGCGAGAGTTATTGACGCTACGCGCGCCCACATTCGCAGCTGATTCGTCACAACGTTGACAAACACGCCGCAACTCGCTGATAATAGTGTTTAAAACGATATTACGTACATTTGGTTCATTATGTTCCTCCGCATATCATTGGCCGAAAGCGCGAAGAATTTCCGGTGCCGCGGACGCACACGTGTGTAAATTAAACTAATTGCGCGGACGTTAACACAACCTTGCTTCATTATGGCGACGAGTGATTCTGGCCGGCCGTGTATCTGCGTGTAATCGAATATTGCCTTCGTGATGTTCATTGCTCTAATTCGGCGCAATTCTCCAATTATTATATAATTTATATATTACACACAAATATACACATATATACATATACATATATATGTATGTACTCTTGCAAATAAATATGAATTTGCGCATGCAAAAACAAACAATTAATAGTCAATCGTTAGTTTAACATTTTGTTAATCATTACACGATCATATTTGAAAGATCTACACAAATGTGTGTGTGACAATATATTTAACAATTATCTTTGCACGCGATATTGATGTGTAACCGTTACAAAATATTATAATATTCCTTTCGAGTAACTGATTTATGAAAACGATGTCAAAGAAACCTCTAGCGAACTCACAATTAATTCGCCAATTAGAGTCGCAACAATAATTCACGTCGCTGCGGGCAGGCTGAAAATTCGATACACACAGTGCAGAAGGAGACATTAACGAGAATATTCATTGAATTCTGCATAATCGTCGAGCGAGATTAGAGATATTAGCGGAAAATGTCGTCGGCCTAACAAGCCGTTAGACCTCGCGTCCCGTCGCGAATCCGACGAATTGGGTCTCGTTATCCACGCTTCAATATCTCGCGGTTGGCTAACACAAATACGTACGAACGTGCGGCTGCGTCGGCACGGCCTGGAACTAATTCCGTGTTCGTCGGTTTGCCACAAGCGCGCAATCTGGAGAAACCGACGTATTCGATGGCGGACATGCAAATCGTTGATCGGTCGATGATTCCTGCACGAAAATCGGCAAACCGCGCGCGAGTTCAATAGCTTTCCGGTGCCGAATATTCTCGCCGATGTTGTTTGCACACGAACGCACCCCTCCTTCTTCTTCCCTCCTCCTCCTCTCTCCTCCATCCTCAATCACTCGCTATCTCTCTTTCTCGGCACAAGAGCATCGTTAAGTGGTTCGAATGCAGCAGCTCGTGAAGCGCAATAAATTACGAAAAAAAGACTACGCCTCGCGCTCGTTTCGCAATTTGCCAAGCATATCTCTCTTTCTCTCCCGTCTTCTCTTTTTCTTGACACAGATTCTCTTTCGAATGCGCGTATGTAAATTAAATCGAAAAAAATACACGCGCGCAGAAAAAAAAGATTTGATAAACTAGCAAGAAATTAGTTGCTACATAGCCAGCAAGAAAAATTTGCTATTTTTGTTTGTTGATGAAACAAAACGGATTTCAGCAGACTCAACAAATTTTTCTTGCTGGCCGTGTAATAGCGAAACTTTTTCTCCGTCAAGAGAATCCAAAGAGTAGATTTCTGGTTCTTACGCTTAATGACATATTGTAGAACGACGTCGACCTTTTGGTGAACCTTTTCTTATCTGATCGCTCGCTCGCGGTTTCCTTGCCGCAATACCAAGCCGCGTATATAATGCAATAATCTCTACGAGATGTACGGAACGAGATCTGCGTTGTCGGGAATACACCGGAGATTGAATCGCGCCCGGAATAGAAACCCCTTTTCCCCTTTCCCCCCTCGTATATTCGCGATGAGTTTATCCAACAAACAACCAATCAGAAGGATCCCCTCTGCGGACCGGTTTAAAAAGTTAATCCGTCAAAAGCAATTCCGTTTCTCTGTTCCTGTCACATCGCGCTATCGTCGCTCCGAGCGCGCCGTGGACGCGGACTTCTCCGATCGATTTCGCGGAGAGCGCACGCCGCAGAAATATTTATCGACGAACCGGACGGAAAAATGCGTTATTTAAATGACGCTTTCCCTAAACGGATTGACTGGACGGCAACGGTAGACGTATGACGCGAAAATAGCGCTGGATATTGTATTCGCCGTGAAATCAGAAAGAAAGATCCAAGACAAAAAGATTCAGCATAAAAATCGCGATCTACTTGATGAAAACGAAACGTTCGAAAGAAATCAGCGTTCTTGCAAACTACTCACGGAAAAAAAAAGAACTTGCCGGGCCAAGTAATTGAACTAATTGAATTTAATTAACTGGAACTAATTTGAATTAATTAACTGAATTTTTACAGCAACAAAAAACGTTCTGTTAGTGAAATGAAATAATCCAATAGGCCCCCCCAGCAAGTTCTTTCTCCGCTCTCTTCATATAGTAACTAATTTTCTTGCTACTCTAACAAACTTTTTTCCCACATGCTTAGATTAAATAATTTATTAAAATACTAAGTACAAAAATTAATGCTAAAGTAGTCTTTACAAATGATCTCATAGATAATGAGATTTGTCCTAAGTCTTCTAATGAAAGCGCGGGAGTAAGGAGCCGCCTCATAATCGACTTTGTCGTCGGGGATTTCAGCCGGTGCCGAACGAGAGGCAAGAGAGAAAGACGCATGGATAAATTTGTAAAGTTAATCCGACAAATTTCACGAGCAACGAGGCCGGGATTTGCAAATTTGAACCGCCCAGGGTCTCACGAAAGCCGTAATTATTCCTGCTGGAGCGTCAAGACTGATTACAATAGCCCCGCGGTAGCTCTAACTCGACTGGATCTCCTTGAAGAGAATGCCACTCTGGGAACTGACGCTAATTTTGTAACGTTTCTCTGTTAAGTCGTTTCGTTCGTGTGCCGCGCGTTGCGTTGCCCCGTTATTATTTCACACGTAAACGTGTGAAAAAGCACAGGTTGTTACGCGCCAAGTAAGAAAGATCTAGTTTTCTGTGACACGCATATTTGTATTTTCTCTTTTTTTTTCTTTCTCTCTCTCTCTCTCTCTCTCTCTCTTTCTCTCCGCTAACATTGTTGACCCAGTATACTTCTCGGAATTATTTAAATCGAATTCGAGCGACATTTCTCCAACGGAACGATCCCTTTCACGTTGTAAATTTCTGGTGCATAATGTATGTGCTCGTGCCAACGGAATATTCAACGTTACGAGGAAGGGATCGGAACTTTCGTCATATCCTCTCCCACGGAAAAATCCTGGCGGAGAAGATGAGAGATGGGTAGTGCGGAGGGGAAAGAATACCGGGAGGACCCGGGGAATAACGAGAAGTGAGGAAAGACGGAATGGAGATGAAAGAGCCGAATGAAAAAGAGTGTCTCGTGCACTCTGGAGACAAGCGGGGGAGGAAAAGAAAAATGTCTCCGGCATGCGGCAGTGGCGAACCCCGGGTCCTCTAAATTCCGTGAGTTTCCGCGAAATTGCTCCGAGTGCAAGGCATTTCGTGTGCTTGTTCGTCATTTTTGCTTCCCCTAAGGAGAAGGCCGGGTTTAATTAAATGTTTACCCCGTACAAACGTGAAATCGTCACCGCGCGAATTAAACTGAAAGCAGCAATCTGTGGATACTAAAGTAATACAATCCGTCATTTTCTGATAATATATTAATGATAAATTAATTGGAAGGTTAAAAAGAATATAACACATTTGCAAGCAATGTTTTTTTATATTTAAATAGCAGAAATCTCGCGGCCCTCAGTTATAGACTTATATTAAATATTTGTACGTACATTGACTCGTGTCCACCCTCGAGTTGAAAAAAATACTTTCTGTCTCTCGATTTTATTGTCTCTGAATGCTATTACAGTAACAATTTTTGACAATGTGTAATAACGACACAATTGTACGTATTTGAAAAGGACTCGATATGTTTTGAAACGATGTAACGAACATACGGCACAGCGAATCTTTTGAAGATAAAAAGAATTCTATATATATGTTCCACATACTCACACACAGACATATGTAACATTCTGTCAAGTCACAAAGCGATAGCGGGCGGTTCGTATTTCCAGACGTATCTTTTTCTTGATGCCGGACTGTTGGTTGAAACCTGTTCGATAGGCTGCCCGGGCGATCGCGCTTCCGACGTCGTTTCATGCGACTTCGTGTTCTTTTTTCCGGACAGGTACGGTCGACACAAACGTCGGCGTTCCTTCCGCTCGGCTGACAGCGAACGGCGTTTCATCCCGCAGGAACATCCGTCCAGAAGGAAGCTCACAGAGATATTCTTGGAAAATGTATGGTAACCGCATGCGCCGTACCGGGAGAGACGGCGAACTACTACCTGCTGCGACTACGTAAATGTACTTCGGAAACAAGAATTCGCCGGACAGATTTGTTTGCGGATTTAATTTGTGATTTAGATCGCGGAAGATATTTATGGGCCCACGGCCCGTGTCGATATTCCCTACGACACCCCGTTTCTCGTATTTGCATGTCGGGATGAATAAATACGAGGAGCGCACGGCTTCTCACATCGCGGACATAACCCTACGGGGTTCTCTCCTTGTTCTCCTTGCGAATTCCCCGGGAATAAATATGAATGAACACGCGAAGCGACGAGGAAATTAAATTTATAAAGTGCAAGGAGCCGCCGCGCGTCGTCGCTCGTTTCTCGTCGTCGCTCTTTTTAAAAAAAGAAAAGAATTTCAAATTTAAACGCGCGAATACAACAAATTATATTTCCGCATTTTGAACATTCATTTTGTCGAATTAAAACAGAATGTGTTTGTACGTGTTTTACATGTAATTAAAACAGAATATGTTTTATTTATTATTATATACAGAAATTTAATATTACATGAATATTACAATTTGTTTGTAGAGTAACAGACTGCTACTTGGCAGTTGCTAATTTCGAGTTCGCTCCGCAGTCGCGTTGATTGCGCGATTGATTCGACCGTTGCGACACGTCGGAGCAAGAAGGTGAAGACGCGCCACGAAGGCGATCAAGTTTCTCACGTAATGGCGAACTTACACTTTCTTTTACACATTTTTTTCCTCTCCGGATAAACTTCTTCCTCTCTCTTCTTTAACGTTACGAGCTTCCGCGCGCCGGCCTGAGTTTTGAAAGTTCATTCCCTTCCGCGCGCCCTGTTTCACGTAGAGGAGGCTATACCGAGATTGCGACCGATGAGATAGCGGTGGAAAGCCAAGTGGAAGTTTAATAACATTTCTATAAAACATGCCCCGCTTGAAGAAAGTTTGTAATAATATTTAGCTCACTTTGTAACTCTTAATTTATTATGTCGCGTGCAAAAAAAAATGTCGCCTTTCTTAAGCGCGGCTCGTCGTTCGCTTCAAACTCCAATCCCCGCTTCTCGATCGATCTACGCGATTTAATATTTTGTTTAATTACTTAGTATACAATTATTCGAATTTTCTTTACAGAAAAATCGCTTAGTGTTTCTGTCGCTCCGCGTGTTGCACGCGTACAAAGTCAAACAGACGCCCAGATCTAACTGCGCTCGGCAAGGCGTATCGTTTTGTTTCTTTTACTGGGACAACCAATCGCGATTGTTTTATCGTCGCGCGCGTTGTTGTTCCGGTGGAAGCGTGTGTCGCGTCAGGAGCGCTTTATTGGACGAAATCCATATCGCTCGACGCGTCCGGAATGGCGCGATGTGTCCCCCGGGGCCCGTCGTCGAGTTCGCTCATGGGGCGCGTTTGGCGTGCCCGGACTGCTTTGCCTAATGGTCAAGCACAGCGCCCGGTTTCCGGTGTTTCGGCGACGGATATCGGTCGCGGGCAACAGTCGGGCGCACTGTTGAACCATGTTCGACAACGAGCACTGATCCGGGTCTAATCTCTCTGCTCGAATACGTCGTGGACGAGGCGAGTTTGCAAGTTTGCGAATTGTTTCGCGTTATCGCCTCGTAAGTCGGGCGCGTTACGAGTTCGACGCGAGTACGCAGCGAGCTCTCTGCGCGTATCTTTTTTATTATTTGGTGCAAAAATAATTGCGATTTTGTTTATTCTTGTTTATAAAATTTCACGAGAAAAAACTTTGCGGCAATTTTCAAAGTTGTCAAAGAGATATTTACCCGATTATTTTATGGGAACATCTATCGTTCAGGATGGATACAATAAGGATCGCACTAGAAAAATGCAAAAACTCCGTCATTTATTAAAGAAAAGTTTGTTTATATACTCGGCGAAATCAGGCAATTCTCTCGGGAAGTATTTCAATATTTGATAAAGTTGGAAAATTCTCGGGAAATTGTTGTGCGTGGCTAATTAAAAAAAAATTCACAGGAAGTTCTCGGGGAATTTCTCGCGCTTTACCCGGAAAAATCAGAGAATTTCGGAAAATTGTCCGTACACGCGAGATAAGTACGTCAACGCTTAAAATCGCGCGCGAAATATAACGCCTCCCTTTTTCCGGCGTATATCAGGCCGCTGCCATAGTTATAGTATGTATCATGTTGACAAAACTGCGACGCTTATGGCACACACAGCGCGGGAGGAATATTGCTGCCGCGTGGAGCCGCTTTTATCATATTTTTTTTTACCGCTACGGATATGCGAGTCTCTGGTGTTCCCGGGGGTGCTTTATGATGTCGTTAAAAGCACCACCCGCCCTTCTATCTGCCGTGAGCACGTATGGTGCTCTGAAAATATCGCGGTTCGCGCGCCGAGCCTCAAATTTACGCGCCGAAGACAACGATATCCGTTCGATGATCTTTTTCGTTTGCTCGTATAACATGTTTCCGCGTATCTTCCATCGCGACACTTTATCTTGATTGGATATCGCGTTAGCAACGTAAATCTTAACGGGAGAAAAAAATTCAAGCGCGGAAGTTCCGTTTCGACATCAAACTCGCGCCGTAAATTTGTTTAGAAAAATTTCGCATAACTCGCGATATTCTCTTTAGAGAGAAAAGGGCGTTCAAAGACCGCACTTTGACGATATAAATGAAATTGGGATATTCATCTGTGTGAGAGCTTATGTAACTTGTCGTCTTGTATAAATAATCCCGCTGGCAACTAAAACTGGGACTTGGTAACGTCGCAAGTGCTCCCAACTATAATGATAAATTGAATGCAGTATAAAGTAATTACGTGTCTGTATACGCGTGTAATACCGATCGTGCAAGTTGACCCGCAGTCAACTACGGACACGGAGAAGGGTGTACTTACGGCTTTAGACGGGACGACCACGACGACGCCGGCGCCTCATTGTAATTCGAACTCGATGTTGAAAGTTACCCCGTGTCGAATAACCAATGAGTCTTTAAGCATCTTAACCTCTCCAAGACCAAGAGCTTCTTAGCATCTACAAAGACGATCCCGCCGCGTACATATTCATGCACACACATCTTCGCAATAATTAATTAATCCACTGGTTTTTTCGTATTCATGTACGTTTCAGGAAAATTGACGTGTAATTTGTAAAAAAAATTGTATAAACAAATATTTTCGCGATTAATTCGTGCGTAATTTGTATAGAAATTATAAAAAAAAAAGCTATCAAAGTGTATGTAAAACTTTTTTCCCAAAATACGCGAAAGTAAATACTTTTTTGTTTTGAAACTAAAAGTTTACTTCGTGATATCATATCTATATGTATAAAAGTTCGATTCTGGAAAATGGTAAAAAAAAAAAAAAAGAGACACTGTAGTATGTTCGCCGTCAATCACATTGCATTGTTGATCTTTGTACTCTCAAACAGTCAGGAGAATCGCGCGAGAATCGATCGTTGTGTTCTATCACCGTCATGCGTCGCGTCGCGTCGTTCGCGTCATTAATTTCCTCTGTAAATATTCTAATTGGCAACCTGCAATCGTTGAGAGAAATTCTATCGCGCGCGCGCCGATGTCGCGGTCCCGAAACTGAACATCCACCTCTTTTGCGCGCGCTTCCCACACCGACGTCACGTGACAATAAATCAATATCCGACTCATGCGAGAACAAACATTTCCTTTTCACACGCAATATCTCTCTCTGACAGTGACAACACGTTAACATTAAAGAGTTTTTTCACGTTCAGAAGATTTTATTTTAAAAATATAAATATATTTTAATATAGAAAAAAATTATTTGCTACGAGAAAGAGTAAACAACATGATTGCAACTTCAACAGCCATTTTACTCCGACAAGTTGTGTCGCAAGTTTTGTTTTTCTTTGTTTATAAAATAAATACGCTCTCACATCCTAGAACAATACGTTCTCGTAAGCACTCGCCATTTATTATCGCAATTATTTTGGTATTTTGTTCCAAGCGACTCTTTCTGAATATCATCCATCATAACTCAATTTCGTACACACGCCACGCGACGAATATGAAATGATACTTCTGCCACGGAAAAATCTTCTTTTCTGTGCGACGATCCCGGCCGCGCTTTACCGTCGTCATGGACGACGTGTGCCGTTTGGCGTCGGGGGAAAGGATCGTTTCGGGACACGCTGTAAGATAGAAACGAGCCTTCCGAAGAAATATCATCCAAAGTCCCAGAAAAAAAAAAAGGCCAATTTCGTTTCGCGCGCGCGCGCATACCCTGTCTCCGCCCTCCTGAAAAGAATTACGTTTAGATCCTCCGGAGAGAGAGAGAGAGAGTGAGAGAAGTCAAAACGTAAATCGTATTAGCGGTTCTGTTCTCGCGTCCTACTGTGGCGCGGGAGAAACGAGAGGAACGATAATGGCGGTGTAATGTACTTTGAAGTTTGCAGGCTAAAGTGACCGCGGTTATCTTGCCGGCGCGCGCGCGACCCTATTATATTTTGCCATTACGCCCTCCGCCGTGGTCCGTCGCGTCCCGTGCGCGCACGAAAGTCGACTAACCGCGTTAATGTCCGGAGCCAAATTCGGAACGGGTCAAAGTTCGTCGTTCGACCGCAGCGCCGACGTTAAGCACAATGAGGTGTGACGTAATGATCGCGGTCGAAATTTCGCCGGGAACCTCAGCGAGAGCGCGCGCGATCTTCTTTTAAGTTTCATTTCACCTCCGCGCGCCGTGCGATTCTTTTAGGATTCTTTTTTTTCTATTTTTTTGTTTTATTTTTTTTTATTTTTGCGGTAACTTGCTGCTGCACGAATGAAATTTTCTTGATTAATGCGAGGAGAACGACCGGCCGAGATTTAGATTCGTTATTACGGTGTGTGCCACGCGCCGCGTCGCCCCTCTCGTTACAGAAACTTTCTCATATTCCGCCCCTTCCGAGAACAACGTTCTTAGTGTAATGAAATCCGCGGCTATTCTGCTGCTGCTGCTTTCTGTCATTCCTAATGTTCCTTTTGTCGTCGTATACATTCACGGGCAATGCCGCGCCCCTATTTCGTTGTTTCCCGAGTTGGCTTACCGCAACGCGGTATTTCTTCGCGAGTAGTAGTAGCAGCCGCGTTTGGTCAGACGCGTCGGCCGGAATTTAGAAGCGGGAAAGTTTTCCGGAAAAATGGATATTGTGCGAGAAGATTCGCGACGAGGAAATATCACAGCCGCGCGAAGTTTTAGCCATCGAACAACTTTACTCGCAACTGTGTGTGTGTGTGGGGGTGTGTATTCGCTTTTCTGTATATACGCGCAAACTTCATTCGCAAATAAATACATAAATGTATATCGGGCCGGCTGAACTTTACAAATACTCGACAAAAATAACTCGCAGAATTTGAGCTCTGTAGTTTCTGTAGCACGTGCGGTGCAGAATCGTGCGATCGAGAAAATAAAAAGAAATTATTCCCGCGTCACACACGGCAAAAATGTTCTGTATTATTTTTCCGTTGTATAATTTTTCATCCAGTCCATCTCTTTATTTACACGTTTGTTTTGTTATTTTCTTGTACTTGCCTGTTTTTTTACTGTGTTATGTTGCGATTAAAATTAGTTATATTGTTGTTGTTGTTCTTTTTCCTTTTTTCTCTTCTTATAATTATTGTTATTTTTATTATTATTAATTAATAATCTTGTTGAGACACTTGAAGCGTAAAAGCAAAGTCCTTCTCAAGTAAAACAAAGAGATACATAATTATTGCCCGCGATGGTTTGTTCCGATCGATTGCTTTAATTGCAATAGTTAGTAACTATCGTCATTATCGCTCGCTCTTATCACGTCATTCAATACCGCAGACGCGCACGGTCAAAGTTCAATCTCTTAGATCGAGTCGGGAAACACCACCAGAGTGAGCGTGGGTGAATGAATTCGCGTGCTCTCGAGAATATTAATTCGCGTGCTCTCAATAATAAAGAAGCCCACCACCTTTATTACACGCCGCATGGAGTGTAATGTCGGACAGTAAATTTGTTGTATTGCACTTTCGTGCGAGGGTTGTGTATACCAAGGATCGAGTTTTCCTTCAGTTGGGTTCCAATTAAACTTGATTAACGCCACGGAAAGTTTTCGCTCACGATACAATAACTTGTTGAGACTCGTTCCGTTGTTTTCCGCTAGAATTATATATATATATTTTTGTCGTATTTTTACGGTAATGTACAAGAGAATTCGTGACAATCGGTGCTAATATCAGGAAAGTTGAAAATAAGCGCGAACGGCTCGTCGCGCGAAACGTCGATTATTTCAATTTCCTCCGTTTGAGGCAGGCGAAACGAACTCGGAAACTCTAATCGGTAAGCTGGGATGCCTGATCCTTTCCCACGCTCGGAGGATGAAAATATTTTCTTTCCGCAAGATATACGCGCTCCACTTTCTTAGCGAAGGTAGACGACTACGTGCGATCGCTCGACATCCAATTCCAGCAATCGGGAGGAGCGATTTACTTCGCCGCCCGAGAAGCTCTTTAAAAACGAAGCCTCGGCTCACGTTCGGCATCGATCCGATATCGCGCGCCGCCGGGATGAACCAAAAATTTTATCAAACTTCGCCTCGGATTCCAAGGAGAAATTCCAAGAAGATATTTTCTCTTCTTTATGAGTTCCCCGGTTTCTTTCCCACGCAAAATCCGCGCAATTTTGTCTAAGAGGAATAGTTAGCGTGCAACTTGATGCGTACGTAAAAAAGAACTTTTGCGGCGAAAAATTCTTGTGTAAATAATTTTTAATTTCCAACTTGCAATTTTGAGATGCACAGGTCGCGGTTAAAACATTTTGTTTCTCGGTTATTCACACGCGGTTGCAGTTCGAAGCAATGGTAATTAGGATCTATCATTACAAACCGGCGTAAATGGATGAAGATTGAATTCCTATTGACGATGATGCGGGCACATTTCCGTAATGATCTTCTGGAACCGATCTGAATCAATGGCTCTTATCGTACCCCGAAATCGCAGTGACCAAAACGTTACGTCAACTCCGAATATCCGAACGTTTATCCGCAATTTCCGATATTTCCGAGCGCGAGCAATTCTAATGCTAATGTGCGAGAGAATTTGAAAACTTGATACAAATGAGAATTAATAAATTTTACGATTATTAATTGTAAATTTCGAAAAATCTGTCGGAATAAACGCGAAATTTTTCCACTGAATACCGCGTTTGTCACGTTGCGAGAAGGTAATTTGAAAGTCAAAATGAACAAGAACGTGAGTTATACTCGGCCCCGCGTAGCACACACAGCGAGTAGTAAATTTGTATCGACGTGCATCTCTTCAGCGGCTCACAAAGGTTGCGAAGAAGTCGCGCGCATTTTTCTTGCACGTGCCATCCTCCTTCCCACGACACGGGAACGCAACAATGCGTATCCGGAGGCGGGAGAGACGCCGCGGACGGGTCATAAATATTACCCGACCGTCATAAAGCTTACTTTATTTGCCTAACTTCTGCTGGTAGGAAGAAAGAGAGACGGGAGGAGGGCGGAGGGTGTTGCACGATGCAGGAAGTTGAGTCGAATAGTATCTTCCTGCTGGTTTTCTCCGCTGGAAAAAGGAAGGCGAAGAGGATACGGAGGAAGACGCGGCAAGGACCCGAACGAAGCTCAGGACATCCGCCGGGGATGATGCATCGCCACCCTAGGCGCGTACACAATCTCCGGGGAGCTTGCGCGGTTGTTTTGGCTTAACGCCACAAACACGATACTTTAGTGAAAGCAAGAAAAAAAATACAACGCAACGAATGAGAGGAAACGAGAGTGTCAATTGAATTATATCTGGGATTGTATCGGACGACAGTTTATTTTTCCGCTTTGCGATATCGAAACCCTCTTCAGGATACGCGTATCTGACACGCTGGGATCTGCGCGCGTTGAAAATATTATGTCGCGCACGTTAAACGTTACGCTACGCCGCGCTGCGCTGTGTCATCTCGACGACCTCGGACTCTCGCGGCCCGGGCTTCTAATTAATTGCCACCCGACTCTCTTCTTCAGGCGCAAGTGGGGCGGCAGAGTTGATAGCCACCACCGAGCTGGAATTCAAATTAGCCTGGTGTTACACATGGCGAATCTCTCTCTCTCTCTCTCTCGTTTTTCGTCCTATACCTTTCCACCGATAGCGGCAATTTGTTGTTTTTTTTTTCCGCTCGCTTTCGAACTTGGGTTATTTCGCTCCGAAGATATTCCGAAGTCACCTCGCGTTTACCTCCGTTGCAACCTCCGGGGCCAACCCTTTGCGCCGCTAAATTACACGTAGAAGAGAGAGAGAGAGAGAGAGAGAGAGAGGAAAATGGCGTTATATTGGGCAGACCATTTACCTTTGCCCCACTGTCTGCCCCTGTATTTAGGATAGTAAATGCGGCTGCTGCATCGGTTCATTAAGCAGCCGTGCATACGTTTACCACGTCGGGCGCGCGTTCGTTCTCTCAAATGGGGGAGAAATATCATTCTCACTCCGCCAATCGAAAATGAGATAGTCTATATATTCGTTCGGTTACTCTCTGGACACGATGGTCGCGTTTTATTATCACAGAAGTCTGTAAAAATATGGAAAAAAAACGGTGGAATTCCTCGAAATGTTTGTGTCTCTCTGGAAAACAAAAAAAAATCGCGATATTCTCACGCGGGGGAATTTTTCCAAGATTGAATGGATACGCTATGTATCAGCGTAAAAGAATATTAATATTCGGAATATTAGTGGCCGCGGATGATGAAGTTTCGGAGGAGCGCGCACGTGAGAGGCAACGCGAATGCGGTGCGCTTCGCGGAACGCGCACAAAAATAAAAATTATTATTTAAATGAAAGGCGAAATATATCTCGGGCACATAAATCTCGAGTTCTCCTTCCGCGGCGCGCGCGCACCGTGCATACCGACTCGGTTATCATTCATAATATTTCACGTCGGAAATATGAACATGTTACGACGAACATGATGGCGCGTCACTCCGTGCGTACTTCGCTGTATTATTTATTCTCGTTTCGGTGCAGAGGCGGACTAGACGGCATTAAAATTGTTGCCATCCGAGTCGAAAGGTGAAATTCCGTAGAAGCTTTCATTAGCAGTGACGGTTTTGTTTTTTTTTTTTTTTTTTTCTGTTTTATAGCCGTTGCCAGCAAATATTATCGCTCTTTCGCCGGCAAAAATAAAAGCGTATTAATTTAACGTCTCTTCTCGCGCGGTATTGAACATTTAATGCGTACAAATAAAGACGCAAAATAACATTACGTTTGTAAAAGTATGAATTGTCGATAAATTACCGCTCTGTTAATTACAATTAAAGCGCATTATTAATACATTTGTAACGAAAATATGTACGCCGATGTATTATTAAACGATTAAAAGCTCGTTTGCGCGAGCTTTCGCATTCCACCTGGCGTTCAGCGAGAAGTTCATGAAAAATTCGTGAAAACTCGCCGGAGTTGATACTTGTTTAGGAATTTTCTGTCAAGGAAACTCGGATACTTCGCGAAGTTTAAAGGCGACGCGAGGGCGAAGTCCGCTCGGGATAATCTTTTCTCCTCCTTCCATCTTCCAGTAAAAATTTTCGTTATCTGACGTACCGAGAGTTTCTCGAAAGTCCGTGATGTGGTTTTTACGGCAGCGCATTTACTTCTTTTACGGCTTTTACACACTCGCTGCATTTACTCCGCGAGGACAAAGCTAATTTATATTAATTTGTACGTCAAGAGACACGGTCGGGTTTCGCATCAATTGTTTACACAATGACAATTACTGCGTTGACAAAACCCGCAGTATTTCTCCTGCAATGTTCCCGCTAATGAATCATCGTTTCACGCGACGCGAATACCAGCAAAACGCATAGAGTACATCAGATCCTCAAATGAACCCTCCGTTCTCGAACGGTTAATATAAAAGCCACCGCGGGATAGAAACGTAATTCGATCAGCCATAAAAGACCATCTCCGAGCGTTGCGTACCGGATGAAAAACGGGAACATCTCCGGGAAATCCGCGGAAGTCTCGGAAGCGGCCGAAGAAGAGAAGAGAGGAAGGAAGGAGGGAAGAAAAAAAGAGAAGAACATTCGTACGCGATGTAACAGTCGAATTTATCGGCGCACTCGAGCAGCCGTGTTATTCCTTTATTCGCTGGAATCTTGGCCGTGAATCAAATCTATGATTTACGATTCGCGCGCGTGTATATCAATTCCGCAACGACCCGATTATCAGGCCGCCCCCACCGCGCGAGCGGTCGTTGCCACCGCTTGGACCGTCGCCAACGATATTACTACACAGTCGCATCAAAAGGAAAATGTCGTCGTTCTCGCTTTTCCACGTGTCTTTTTTCCACCCGACGTACGTGCCTCGCCGCGTTTTCGGCATCTTATCTTTTATGCGGGATTCCCGCGAGATTTCGCGGGGATAAGTGACTCCGAGAAGAGAGTTTTGACACCGTTGCTTAGATCCTCGAGATGTGCAACTTCATCCCTCTTGGCGGGATTTCGCGTCAATAATGCAAATTATATCCCTTCATAGAGCTCGGCAGTAAGCGATGACAAGGCGATCCGGACAAATCCGACTCGCCAATCGAAAGCGTTTGCGGATATTTCGATCCGTCGTGGAAATGTTTCATTTAACATCGCGTTTATCGTTCTTTCTCTCGTTAAGCACATTTTTATTAAAAATATTTTTATAAAAAAAGAGAGAAAGAATGAGCGTATGTTTGCTTTAGTTCTGATAATTCCTTAAATATAAATATATAAATCGAATCGAAAATTGAGAAAGAAAGAGAGAAAACTTGTTGTAAATGCTTTTCTCGTTTTATTTTTACGTATCGCTATTTCATCATCGTTGCGTGCATGGCGGATAAAATATATTGTATAGGCGCGAGGGGGAGTGGGAACCGTGTGATCCGCGGATATTTCTTACGTCTACATTCCTCGCTAGGTAAGCGGAGGAAAAGGAGAAAGAGGAGGAAAAGAAGTACAAAGAAGAAATATCGTCGCGCGCGGCGCGACGCGAAATATCGGAGAGCGCGCGAGATTTTCCTTCGTGCGCGTGTGTGTGTGTGTGTCTTCCTGCCGATTCGCGGCCGCATTTTATCGTAGAACCGCGGTCGATTAAATCCGACATAATGCGAATATGCTATACATACATAAGCGGGGGTACAGCGCCGCAGTCTGTTAGCCGGATCAAAAGGAAATATCGTCGCTGTAATATTCCCAACCGGATCGTTCCGACTTTCTTTATTGTGTTGCTCGCTCCGTCCCGCGCTTCCGTCACGCTTTACAACTGCGTGCAAGATATCGTTGCCGTTGTATCGCGCCCGTCGTCGTCTTTAGTGGTGCATACACCCCCCGTCCCATCTCCGTGCGTCGTCGCGTGTGCCGTCGCTTGTCAGACTATAATCTCGTAGTCAAGTTCGTGTAAAGCTGTTAGGACGAGTATGTGGAAATTCGTGTTTACAGGCGCGCGGTAAGCTCGGCTTAATGACGCCAAGTTTGCCAAAAGTAAATACGGAATATTCACGATGTGTGCGCAGTGCTATCACCGTCCGCAAAGAGTCCTAGATATTAAATTTATCCGACAGCGTTGCACCACTCGAAAATCCACGCACGAAGAGTCGAAAGGCGAAATAACAGAGGGAAAAATAACAAACTGAATTTTTCAGGACACGGCGGACGAGCGAATGTTTCTGGCGAGGTAAAATTATAATTGTGGGAAAATAAGGATCGCGTGGCGTATCTTGAAAAAAACACAAAAGATGAAGCGAAGAGTAAACCCACATTGTAGTTACTGCAAAGCGCAGTGAAGCGCGAATCAATAAATATATATACATATATATATCTATATATGGATTGCCGGAAAATCCGTAATAGGCTGTTGGAAGATCATCTTTCTTCTGTAAACGCGCGATTGACTTTTTGCGCTCTCGGCGCGGACGTTTAATTTGCTCGGTTAAGGGAACCGTAAGAGATAGTTGAAGACACACTTCTTCATACAGTCGATACTTTCGGAAGTAACGACTTGAAAAGAGACACGAGAATTGAGTTCTGGAAAGTTTTCTTTTTTTCCGCTCTCGTTTTTTTTTATTACGCGCGTATATCGTTTGTTAACGCCGACGATGCGCAATTTTCGAGAAATGTACTGCAACGTGTTGTCTTATGTACGACTGAAGACCACAAGAAGTGTCCTCGGGGTGTCTGGTGTAAATCCGCTTTCCGGATTTTGCGCGTGTTTCGGCTGATGTGTGCAATATTGCAACGTCGTCAGCTAGCAATCGATGCCCGCAAACGGAGGATTGAATACGTCGTAACTTGCCAACTTTGCGGCTTGGCTGCGCGTGGAGATTGCGAGGAGCGAGTTTCGCCCTAACGAAGGCCTCGCGAGTCGAAAATTGTTAATTGTTCACGGAACTCGACTATTGAAGATCGCGAAATATACGCGGCGTCGACCTTCGTAATCCTGCGCGGACTCTTCGATCCTCGTTGAACTGCTGCCGGTCGTTTTTTCCGCGCAAACGGGAAAGAGAGATGAAACAGTAAAAATTATCCGAGAAAGAATCCCCCGTCGTTCAGTCCCTTTTATAACCTCGAGGCACCAAGCGAACATCTTTTTAATTAACAATTATCCAGGCGCGTGGAAAAAACTCTTTGAAGGTCCGCTTAAAAATGAAGAAAGAAAACAAAAATGACACGAACAAGATATTGTACGTTAAGGACGTCGGATGTGTAAATATTCAGGGGCGACGTGGCAAAGGATTCTACAGCGATTATTGCATTTCACGAGATTAGTTCTGCGATGCAGTTATAATGTAGTTATCTTAACTGCGCGCTGAAACGCGTGGAGGGATTAAACCGCGTTTTCGAAAGATAATTCGCAGCAATGGCTATCGTATAATTACGCTGTGTGTTAATTATTCAAGCAGCCACTCACTCCGGTGTATGTGTGTATGTAAGCGCGCGCGTTGTTTATAAGTTTTACATTTAATATTCTATGGGATACCATCATTGCGTCGTTTCGCGCTCCGATGCACGAAACTCAGCGCGCGCGCGTATGTGTGAACATTGGCGAAAATTTCGACGTTTGACATTTCATTCATCATTCAACAACGAGCTCGAAAATGTTTCACCGAAAATATTTCAACGAAAATGGTTACTTGCGCATAACTGCGCTTTTCCATTAGCAAATAAACTCCCTCGGAGGGGTGTTCGTTTTTTTATACACAGTTTCGCGAATTTGCAGTGACGGTGCAGGCGTATCGAAAGGTACGATCTGCGCGTGTTAGAGGGGTGTATATTAGTTACCGCTAATAACAGTATAGTTTAGGTGTATTCCATCGATAAGCAGAAATCCCGAGTGCAACTCTATTATATGGCGCGCAAGGATATTGCTATCTTGATGCAGGACTACGAGCTCCTTGGTCTTCGAGCGGTTCGAATAAAATTTAACAGCGAGTAATATCTCTCGTTCTCTACGTGTTCCTGATTATTAAACCGGATCGCTTAAGGTAGAAAAATATTGTGTGAGGAAATATTATGGAAATTCAAATTTCAATATAAATAACACTGTTAAGTGAATATATTAAAGCAAAACTGGATCGCTCAAGGTAGAAAAATATTGTTGGGAGATATTGTAGAAATTTCAATATAAATAATCTCTCTCTCTTTCTTTTTGTTAAGAGAAGTGAATATTAAAGCAAAAGTTGCTTTATGTGCTGTTCAGCGATGAGAAATGAGAATCGAATAAACGAATCTCGAATTAATTAAAAATATTTTGTTTACCCATGTATAAAGATAATAAACGACGTATTGCGCGTTGTAATGTGTACGAAAAATTACATTGCAATGTAATTAGAAAATACTTCCTCTCTCTCTCTCTCTGATAATAATAAACAGCGTATTATCGCGTGCGTATTTCATGCAAAACATATATCCGGTAGAGAAGTGGCAGAGAAATAAATAAATATAATTTAATATACATAAATTTTAAACGAGCGGGAGCGGCAAAGCAAGAAATCATATTGAAAATAATAAATATTACGCGCCGTGTGTGTGATTTACGTTAAAATGACGGCGACGACTAATCTCCGTATTTCAAATGAGAGAGACGCGTCGTAAAACATTTTCGCGAAGCGTAATGGAGACCCGGTCGCGCCGAAGAAGATAATGCCGATTCTGTCGCATCGCGCGACGATATTTATTATAACGGAACGATAGTCCCTTGAACATTTATGCAAGGTTGTATTTTAAAAAATTACAAGGGAATGTGCGGCATTAAATCGCGGAGCGCGATACGCGGTGGCGCACACACGCGAACGATGAATCCGAGTTACTCGCCGGACGGTGAATTTACGATAGATGAGTCGATGTATATCGGCGCGAACGTTGCTGCGATATCGATTCCGTCTGCGTGCGTGTTTTCATCATGGACAGATTGAGAGAACGTAACTGACGAAGGATTCCCCCGAGGATTTTCGCGGACGTTCGTGTGATGTCTTGCATTCTGGCTCTCGTTTGAACGACGGGACTTACAAAATACACAGGACCATCTCTTTTCATTCTGCAAAATTGCGCGCAATTCCGAATTGACGCGTTATTATTGTAAATACAATATAATATACTGAACGCTTAGTCGGAATAAATTTTAATAACTCACTAAAAAGATTTTAATAACTTAATAACAAAATCACAGGTATTAAACAGGATTAAATACGTGAAATAAATCGCTCGCAAATAACGTCGCATTTTTATTCGATAATAATCTCCGGGAAAATCGCGATTTAATATCCGATTACACAAAAGCGCGAAAAAGCGATAAATATAAGAGACAAAGAGAAAGAGAGAGAACGTTCGACTGCTCTCGGAGATCGGGAAGTGACAGTGGCGCGGGCTTGAAATAATTAACGCGTTAAAATCTCCGAGTAGATGGGAGAAAAAACCGCATTCGCCTCTATCGTGCCACGAAGGCGATTATCGGCTCCGGTTTTGCTCGTCCTCGTTAAGCAACACAAGCCGAGTTTAATACCTCCTTCTCGGGGCTAATGGTGACCGCCCCCGGCGCCATTTTCGCGCTGGAAAAGCGGAAGCGAGCTCGTTTCACCAGTCAGGCCTCGTCTCGTGGGAGCCACCGAGCCCGTTTCAAAACGTCCATACGTATTTACATCCCTCCGGCCTCGCTTGCAAAAGTAATACGGTTCTATCTCTATCTCGAAGTGAATGCGACGAGGGAGAGCACTAAAGAGGAACCGATGACCGGTTTCTCCTCTTACGGTAAAAGGCGGTCATGTGATATGTTTTCTTGTAGATTAAAGCCGCATCTCGCCCGCGCGCGCGCGCTTTTTTACGATTGTGTGTGTATGTGTGTATATAGACTTCAATTTCTCTCCAATCTCTCTTGTTTGATACGAGGAAAGCGATTGTGTGCAAGCGAAATCAAGTACGTTCTCGAAAATTACGATGTTACAATTTTTCTTCTACGTTACAACAATGTAGCGAAATGTAATTTTATTTATATATTTTTTTATATCTTTTTTACATTTTATTTTACTTTAAAACAGTTCCACTTGCTCTTTCTCTCTTCCTCTCTCTTGATTAAATAACAGCATCATCTCATCTCTTTTGACATGATCATCTTAAACATTTTTCGACTAGAAAAATACATTCAAGTACTGAAAGATTGTCTTGAATTTCTGTTTAGCAAATCTCTCTGTTTTACAATATAAACAAGTTTTCTTTTCCTCTCTTTTCCTACTTCCTATGCGTCTTGCACCGCCGCTACGGTTTGCATGCTAGGCAGCCCGGCAAAAGTATATTTCATTACTGTCAGCAAATATTTATGTAACCTAGCGGAAATCCATTTGCATGAAAATGGAAAAAAAATCTGAAATGTGTCGGATAATACCTCGCCCATAGAGGGAGAAAGTCTCCGGGCCTTTTCCAAAGGGCGAAAGAGAAAAAAAGATCAAGTATTCTCATAATTCGGTTGCGGCTTTTTCTTTAAAAGACGGATGAACCGTGGCAAACCCGCGCGTGTACTCCTAAATTTACATATCGAGAGACGTTTCGTAAAATTGTTATATAAAGCAAAAAAAAGCCTTGCCCTATATTACTTGCCGTTACTTATATTTATTTTCAAAACCGTTTTCATTGTGCAAAGTCAAAGTTGCTTAATTATTCGTCGCTAATGAATTATCGCGTTCTTCCAGAAATCTTCCGAGAAACTTAGATTGCTCTTTCGCTCTCAATGTAATCGTTAATGCTCGCAGAATACGACTTAAATGTTTCAAGACAGTGGTATTCTTCCCGCAAAATATTACACGAGAGTTACGTGAGGGAGATACAAAAAAAAAACCATCAATTGAAAGAGAGTTGCTTGATGCAGCCTCGCAAAAGTAAAAATCGGTGTCGAATTTCGACCGATATTGATTGAACCGCTGCGTTCAATCAGATTTTTTTCCGATACTTTTCACAGAGAAATGGTATCGATATAAATCTAATAGATCACATCGACGTAACGTCCAAGCTTGATGAAAAACCATGTTTTAAAATGATTAAAAGTTTGATTAAAAAATATAGTTTTTAGATATCAGATAAGGCGCTTTTTATTTTTATTCGCACGGGCGTAACGTCAGTTGTATACACACATGCACACACCACAAGTAAATGCAAAATATTCAATTTTATTATTGGCGGTTTATTTTTGTGCCAATTTTTTTTTATTGTCAGAATTATTTGAAAATCGTTTCTATTAAGTGCAATAAAAAATATATTCTCTCTTCATTTGAGAAATATACACACACACACATGTGGGAATATACAATTAACATAGTTGAATATATTTTACTGACTCTTACGGGACGATATGAATGCGCGATTTAGAATTTTCGCATTTAGAATCCGAACAATATCGTCGACATGATTGAAACCATGAGCAAACAGCGAGCGAATCGATCTGGCCGAGGAGAACCAACCGTGAAGATAAAACTCGTTTGGCATCGTCGAACGGAGATGGGACGAAAACTGCGAAGCGGCTAATGGCGTGAAATTCGTTGGAAATCCACTTTTCTTCTGTCGACGCGAGCGAAAGCGACAAAGACTGTTGGCGTGTTGCCACGACGAACAGCCGAAGCGGAACTTGTTAAACATTAATTATCATCCCGGAGGCATTGCTTTATCCCTTCTCGAGTGAGTTTCCACTCATCGAGCTCGGTTTTATGTCAGAGTACGTGCAAGTGACGGGGGAATTTTCAGCACGCACTCGAAAGCACAGGCCGAATAATAACTCCGCTCGCCGTTAACCTCGCGCGGAAACTCTTGCAGCTTTTTCGCCGAGCAAGCGGACATTCCGCACATCTTCAAAAGTCCAAGACAAAAAAAACAAACAAAAATCAACCGCACGTTTTCAAACTTTCTGGCCTTAATTTTAATGCCAAGACCTTTTGCCAACTTGCAATTAGCTTTTCAGTCAACTTCTTGCGAATGAAAAATTCTTGCAATTATTGATCACCTTCGGGAAAAAGTGCGGTCACGTTGAATTACATTCAATTACACACGCAAATTTTCTCCTCATCAGCAATAGATTTAAATGTCGCGCGTGAAATATTGTAAGTTCAATATTTGGCACAAATTACATTACCCTCCCACGATGTAACCGACCTCGCGTTCGGGCAGAGGTGAATTTTGCGATAATTTTGTATGCAGTTTCTCATGCAGGACGGGCTTAATTAGTTCGATCGGAATACGAGCGTAGTTAATTTCCGTTATAATTTTATTTGTAAGAACTTTTCAATTCCCGTTCGCGTTCTCGAGTTTCGCGAAACGATGTTGGACCGACATTGGAGAAAGAACTCGGGAGGATGCGGAGATAAAACAGGAACAGCAAGAAAAGAAATTATTACGGGGAAACTTTCCACTCGATTATCCGCTGTCAAAGGCTCTCTAATTACGGGGAATAATTAGTCCTGAGCGCTCAGGATTTTCTTCATCGAGTACGCGATTAGGAAGCGATTATCGTCGTTTATAGACATCTTTAAAAACCATCTCTTTTAAATTCGTCCACGGGGTCTTCGCGAGATATATAAATTCCATCAGTATAAGTTACAACAGTAGATTGTAAAATCGTAGCAATTGTATGCAAAGAATAGACTTGTCACAACAAAAAACCATCAAAAAAAATTTATATTTATCTAACATTATACAGGATGGTAATTAAATACTCTAAAATATTTTAAGAGATAATTTCTCACTCTAATTTAAGACGAAAACTTCATATGATCACATGTTTAAAACGGCTTAGTTTCAAAAATACAAAGTGTAAAAGACAGAGAGAGAGGAAATATTTAATGTTTTTGACACGATTTATTTAACAGCTACGTTAATGCGTAAGACGCAAGATGAATTAAAATCTGATATTTTATTCGTTTTTCATTATTAATTAATTATCAGCGAACGAACGGACGGCGCGTTGCAGCTTTTAAGAAGTTTTAATTAGGCGTTATTGCAAAATAATCACTTGGAAGCTGTGCAATCTGTTCCGCTGATGAAAACGCGCTCATTAGCATAAATACGCACGCAAATGCGATGTCCTCTCTCGCAAGTGTTTCCATCCGCGGCAATTTACCAGAGAAAATACATTGCAAATATGATAATTATTTTCAATATAAACAACGAGCGCGTACGCGCGCACGACGACAAAGTTTTCATGAAAATATAAAATCTCTTTACAATCTCATAAAGTTAATTTCAATCGTGCAACGTGAGTTCACCTCGGTTTTGTTTTGCCGTGGCTCTTTGCGGCGAATTATTAACTATAATCCGACTTAGCCGCTGTTCATTAAATATTTGTTAATATTGATTGACGTGAAGCGTACATATTTTAATTACCGTTTTACCCATTTGACACAGAAATAATTCAGGAAGAAGTATTTGCGGAATTTAAATTTTAATTGGTCTTATTTCCTTCTCTCGCTCTCTCTCTTTCTCTCTTTCTCCGCTTATATTATAAATATACCGAAACAATTGCGCAACTTTTCGAGCTATTAAAGACTTGCGCGCGCGCGCGTTTAAACGTCACGTATTCATGTTGGTCGAGTAAACAGTCGTTTAAGATCCAACGCGGAGATATTAACGTGCTCTTAAAAGGATCTTACCAACGCGCTTTAGTAGCTTCACCTTAACTAGAAAATCATGAGTGATATCGTCGAGAAATGGTTAGCGATTCCCTTTGTGTACAGGGATAGAAATATGATATTTCGTAAGGTGGAGAACGTCCCTCCTTTCGACCTTTCATCCAACTTCGAAATTCCGCGGAGTTGCGTAATGCCGAAGTTCAACGAAACGTGCGCGCACCCGGAATCAACATAGTTACGGAAATAGTTACAGACATCCTTTAAATTTCAACAGAGAGCAGCGCGGCGTCTCTCTTATTTACACTCGTATTTACCAGCATAATCGTATCCTGGCTTTAATTGCCTCTGGAATTTCTGTTTGTCTTAACAATGAGAATCTGTCGTGCACGCGGATGTTTGCTTCATAGTTTACGCCTGTCCTGTTCATCAAAGCTTAATATGTCAAAATGTATTTTAATAAAACGCCGCGACAGCTGATCGTATCCGATCGTCGATTACACATACAGCCAAAAGTGTTAACCTGTGAAAATTGAATTAACTGAAATATTGCACAAAGAAGGAATAAGACCACAGGGTTTATAAAAGAAAATGTTTTTATTGTTTTTCCAATATTTGGTGGGTTCTCCTCTTCTGCTCCACAAACGCAAATCGCCAAAAATCTTGCGACGATTGTAACATATCTTTTAGAACGTTAATGTAGCACGTGCTATTTATTTGATCTTCACAAACAAACATTTCGTCCATGCCACCCACCAAATGGCATTATGCAACACCAGACTATCACGCTATTTTCTTCATGCTTCACGCATTCTGGGTGGTATTCTTCATCAACTCTTCGTCGTACGTATGAAATATCAGAAGTGCCAAAGATCTGAAAAAAAAAAAACACATATTCATTATTTAAAAGGACGCCTCACAATAAGATATAGATCAACCGCTGCTAGTAATAAATCTCTAGATGAGATAAACTAAACATCAACTTATACGAATCTCAAAGTCAGATTTATTAGACCAAACTCCTTTTTCGAAGTGAATTGTCGGTGCCAACAAATCTAATCCAAACAAAATTTATAAAACGTTAATTATTCAGCTAAGCCGAGTTTTGACAAACTTGTTCTGACGTTATTGCATTTTTTTTTCTCACAGCGTCTGTTTATTATCGTATTCGAAAAGCGCCGGAATATTTTCCATTGCAAATGCACGCTAAAAGATTCAAGAAGCTTTTGACAAAGTGCGAATCACGCGAATGTAATTCCCTACATAATCCATAAATGTATTTGTAATGTACCGTGAAATTGCCTTTTTAACGGAATAATTCAATTCTCGTGATTGTGCACGACGACAATTTTGTTCAATAATTCGGCCAATCGCTGGAAATTGTATCGTGCAAAATTAGGAGCGTTTATAAACGTTGTATCTATTTTAATTTTAATGACGGTAATTTTGACGTCAAATAATTTTGCGCTCTTCGGCGTGTCACTCCATATTTTCAGGTCATTTTACTCTTCGCGCGCGCGCAAATTCCTTTCAGTTTCTCTTTTCCCTCGACACACCTCCTCTCGTGTTCTCCTCAGAGTCGCGTCTTCATCTCGCGAAACCTTGCGGTTCATTTCCATATCACCGCGGAGCGACGTAATGGATTGCGTCTTTAATGAAACTGCGTTCCGCGACCTTTATCGATGGCCGGAACGTTAACGTGAAGTTACGACACGAGAAGGATTGGCCGCCGCGTCGTAATTTCTAATACCTTGTAAATAATGTTAAAATGCATCGTTGCACACATCGGCAGCGTCGTAATTAATTCGTGTCACGCTAACGCGCTTAATTAAAGTAAACATCGGGTATGATTAACATACGACTGATGCGATTTATCGACACGGAATTATTGAACAAATCGAAACTGACAATAACAACGATAATAATCGACGCGAATCTTCTCCGGATATTATCTTTCTCAACGAGTACATGTTTGCTTTCGTGCTGCAAACACAATAAGTTCCGACGCATTATTATTGCAGCAACGCAATATAAAGATTTTTACGCCGCAGCGATCACACAGAATTTGCATTTTAATACATTTTGCAATTTTTTTTCAAGCGATTCTTTTTTGTTCTGTTTTTCTTTTTTGTTTTACTGCAGCATCCTGCAACGTTAACGAAGCTAAGATACAAGCCACGCGGCCCGCGGCTGTTGCGATAAACTAATGACTTGGCGATCGCTTCCTGCATATCGTTATGAATATTCAGGTAATATCAGACGGAAAAAGAAGCGTCAGAGAAGTCGGAAAAAACGAACGCGTTTATCGCACGTTAAAGATTTCCAAGATCATTTATTGAAATTATCTAAAATTATCAAATTAAATTACATTTTAATGAAGTGTGCCGAGAATAATTTTTAAAAGACTTATTCTTTCTCTTGTTTAAATTTTTATTACTCTTTTTTGCGAGATATATAAGCATTTGTATGCTAGCAGTACTTTGTTGCGGAAAAGAGAAAGAGAGAAAGACTGGTCGCGACTGGAAAAAAAAAACACCTATGTATATCGCGACCGTCATGTTGCGGTACGCGGTGGTTAAAAGTTTCAGGCAGATTTCGCCGGTTTGCGCGGAGAACCGGATTTTGTTCTATCGCATTGCATTCGCGCGAGTTCCACAAAATCGAGAATTTATTCGTCGCGATGGAATTTTCGAGGACGACGAGTTTTGCAGATCATCCCGGCGGCGGCGGCGACAAAACTTTCATTCGTTGTCGTTACCGCTGTGCACCGGCACATTTTTTGGCGAACCGCAAGAGAAGGGACAAAATGAGAAAATTCCATGGATATCTCCGATATGTTCCAAAATTACATGCGATACAACGTAGGCCCGCCGGCTTATCTCATCTGCGTGCGGAAACAAATTGCGCGTATCGTTTTTCGCGCGGTATTATTTCACTGCGATGTATCTCGCATTACGATTTCGCGAACTGTTTTTTTTGTTTCCGAAGAAATCAATTAAAGTTGTGCGCCATAAAAAACGGCCTCAATCGCGCTTTTATTTGCGAATAAAGCAGAGTTTTTTTTAAAGTATTGCCAGAGGTCAATAAGCGCGAGGTTTTTTACATCAATAGCGATAATTGACATTTTTGTTTTTTTTGTTTTTATATCAACATGTAACAGACAAGTAGTTTTTCCTGTGTATATTATGTAGAAAAACAAATTCTCGAAATTTCTAAAACGTTTATAACAAGAGATTTGTTTCGTCTTTTTTCTTAATCGTATGCATATACAGAGATATCGATTTCTCTAGATTAAATCTTAATTGAATTTACGCGTTCTGTGTCGCACTGCGTAAATAATACACACGAAAACAGCGTATTTGATGTTCATTAATATCGCACGTAATATGTATTTCGATAGTAATATTACCAAACGCCATATAACCCGTTTATTAGCTTAATATCGCCAATTATCTATGTCTGATCACAGAATTATATTTTAAATTAAATGTAGTTCATTCTCTCGCGTGTGATAGGCATATTTTCTAAAAAAATTTCTAACTGCTGGTTATAAAAGGGATAAAATTTTTAAAAATATTATAAGCGTTTTTCGCGATTTTCCGAGCTAGTCGTAAATGATGGAAAATATCGCCGCGGCTCGACCGAGAATATGCAATAACGCGCCTTCCATCAAACATCCGAGTATAGAGAGAGAGCTTGCGTGTATAACTCCGCTCTCGTTACAACACCGCACAATATACTTGCGCGGATCGAATTGCAACGTGAGAATCGTTCGTCCGAACGAAAATGGCTAGCTAGCCCGCGCGTCGCGGCGATGTAATTGACAGCCGCGATTGCACCCGGACTGCGCCCTTTGATCCGCTCTGTAATTCGAAGAACGTGGCGTCGATGGCGCGACGCGGTTATTACAAGAATAGCAGACGCCGTTAATTAAAGCCGTGTGACTTCGGAGCGATCGAATTGTTTTACACGCGGACATTCCGCGCTGAGCGATTTACGCGAACGGCATGCCGGGTCTCTCCCTTTGTGTGTCGCGCACTGTTTTCGCACAGAGCTATATTTGTTATAATATTTGATGACTGCGGTTGTATACTTTTGTAACAACAAATATGTTATTTTACATATTGTAACGAATTTTGATGAAAAAATATGCGAATGTTCGAAACACAACGCGTTAAATATTCAGCGCGGTACGACTATTGTAACTCATCTCGGTCGACTCGCATCGCGTAACAGAAACAAGGAAGAGAGAGAGAAATGGGAAAACAGCACGAATAATACCTGAGATGTTGATCCTCGCACGATCTCACGCACTGAAACTGGGACTGACGGCTGGACTTTCCCGGCGCGATCGTAACTTATGTAACTCGCTCTATCATTTCCGGCCGCCGCCAAACGACCGCAATTTTCAACGTCGCACCTGCAGCGGGGGGATACTTACGCCGGGGAACAAGTACAACTATCCGAGCATTCCTCATGTTCCGTAATAATTCAAAGGACCGCGGCAGACCTCGTCAATTATATCGCGCCCGAATTGCTATTTCCGTACGAACGACCGTGGAAAATATGACGCGCGCGGATATTTGTCGCGCATTGAACGGCCCGGTATTGCTCGATACGTTGTGACGGACACTCGGCAATTTGTGTGATCGTCAGAAATTTGTTACGCGACACAGAGTTCGATTTTTCCGTGTAACATATGTATGTACTATTACACGACGCGAGGAGTTACGGCGAACGTTATTTAGCGCGTTAGCGGAATTAATGAGACACGATGCGCGAATCGCAGATACGTGATTGCACGTTAATCCGAATTATACGTTCTCTTTTTCCCTCATTTTCATCCGAAAAACGCGCGAGGCGATTTCAGTCTGTTCTCGTTAAGCTACATGCAAATGTAGCGACCGAAGTCCGAGGGATTTGGGGGGTGATCGATCTGAAGAAAAAGAGGGGCGTGAACCCTACGGGTCTCTCTCCCTCTCTTCAGCGAGGACCGACAAAAAAAAAAAAAAAAAAAAAAAAAAAAAAAAAAAAAAATACCTGCAAATTTCACTCTCCTTTTTTTGAGGAAGCGAAATTTCGCTCGCACACACTTTCGGGAATGTGTTGCGCGTTGTCCATTGTGAAAACGTAATGACCGAGATTGACAATCTGCTACTAATTGAACGATCCACGTTAATGTATTATTATAGAAATAATAGAGACATGAGGAGCTTAAATTAAATATGGGCACATCGTCATTGATGCAACACTTTTCGAGCTAACGTTCGCCGCGTTTGAATTTTCGATTATATTAATCACATGCTTCATAAAGCCCCAATAAATCGTAATACTCAGCAGTGTAATTATTAAAAGCCTTTCAGATAGTTTGTTAACATAGAAAATCAAATATTAATTATAGAATTCACACAAGCGGGGGATGATAAATCCTCCACGCGTCATCTCTTTGTACGATTTTCATTTCCGCATTAACTTGCCACGCGCGCACGTGTGTGTATTTTCTGATTTATTCTGCACATCGCGCGTAACTTCGTTACGCTTTCTCATTATTTTTCGAGTATTTTTGAAGCGCCGCGATATTAAGCTCGCTCGTCCTTTTATTCAGCGCCGGATCGCGGCGCGTGTCCGTGTAGTTGAAAAAGATGACAATAGATATTGGACGAAGTAAATGTAACCGATAATCTCTCTCCCTTTAAACACAATCACAAATTTCATTCGTGGCTTCTTTCTACGTGCCGCTTCCATTTGCTAAATATCTTCCTTGTATTTTCCGGCCCGGCCGGAATCTCCGCGCTCTCCCCTTCGTCCCCCCCGGGGAACGGACGCTGTTCCTGCAAATGCAACGGGAACCTCTCGAGCGGCGAACAGCCGAAAGCGACGCCTCCCTGCCTCGCGGCTCTCCCCGACTGTAGTTACTTTTCCTACACATCGTTTGCATACTATTTGTGTAAGCAGCAATGCATATGCATGCGGCGCGTCCAGAGAGAGAGGTAGTCGTGTGCAATTGGGTTATTCGCCATGGCCGGGGATAGAGCGGTTATAATGAAGAGAGAGAGCGCGCGCGGTAATATTCCGTAATTAGTGTTGGCAAGCATCGCGTCTACTGGATGCTCACTTCGCCCGATTATATATCGATATTGTGGCGGCGATACGCCACGCGCGACTGATAACACGATAATATTCTCCTTATAATCTTCCGAATTCAGGAAATTGGGAAAATTTGGGGAAAAATCAAGGCGGTTCTTTACAGCGAAGCGAGACTCGGTCCCGACACAAGTCGCTCTTAATTCAAATTCCTTTCATTTAAAAGTGTGACTTATATATTATAATTAAAAATAAAACTATTCTGACTGTGTGTTAGGGAAAGCGTTAATTATTTAAGCAAGCTTTTTGAATGTTGCAGCAGTACACGAAATCTCTTTCTGTGAGGTGGTTTACTTGTCACTTTAGTGTGTTACGAGTGTGTATTTCTTCGACCAAGTACTTATTTTTTGACATAAATTACTTTTTGACTTGATGATTTAACTATGTTTATTTAAAACTTCTCTAGATTAATTAATATTTATTTTTTGATTCAAATATGATTGCTAAATTATACTTCATAAATAGCATGCTGCTGTTGACGTTTTAATTAATATTTTTTCTCTTACAATTAGTAAGATTTATTTATAATATTTATGTCTGCAACAGTTCTGTATTTTTTAATAATTTTTATTATTGTATGCCAGCAATTTTCTTTTTTCTTCTTAATTTACTTAATTACTGGAGAAGATGCTAATGAATATGGATCGAAACGCGTTTGATCTGTATAATTGAATAAAATTGAGAAACACACACCACAATCTTTCAGTGCATTGGCTCGCATTTGGTCCTGAATTTTAAATCAAACGAGCTTATATTTATTTAATAAAAATATTCTTATATTTAATGAATGTAAGAAAAAAATCGATACACACACATACTCTCTCTTTTTTACATTTTAAATGTGTAAATAAAAGCTACGTAAGAGAAGCTTCGCGCATTTCGACGAAATCGCGTTGACTCTTCTTTTTCTTAAAGGTAAAAACAATCGCGTTATGATAATGCATGTTCGCAAAAAAGCGCTCGAAATTGAGCGTCTTTGAACGCTCGTAATTTGCCACCGTTCGATGAAGCCCTCGTTGAGTCTCAGTTTCCAGTCCTATCGACGCGTGAGACGACAACGGAACATCGGAAGCTCGGAGGTCGTGTTATCGAGCCGATACCTAAAGGCAGCGTCGAATCAGCTTTACGATATCCTACCTATGTACTCCTATGTCAATCGATGGAGATTCCCGGTATGGATAGATACTATTCGTGTACGCTCGTCGTCGAGTCTTCACGTGCGCGCGTCTTCTCCGGGGAAAACCCGGAGATTCAGCAACGTGTTCCGCACAACATCGTTGCTTTGCAACATCCGAAAGGCCGCTGTTTTATTCGGCCGCTTGAAATATATTTGTCCCGACGATTCTCAATTGGTCTCCGCATTTCACGTCTCTCGAGACGTAAATTATATTGCATTTCGCGCAGTTCAAAGCGCAATCAAATTTATGCCGGCAATTAACAGACAACTTCAATATTAATCAGTTTATTTCCTTTCGCAATGCGCTCTCTGAAAAACGATATGCACGCGACGAATTTTTGATCGCACGCGAAACATCTCGAGGTTTTTAATTACACGTACAACATCTTCGGTTTCGCCGCACAGTGGTAAAAGAATTTCAATGACTGCCACCGGTTAGTGTGTGTAAACATGGCGAAACATGACAGAGCTCGGGTTGCCGGCTCTTTGGCGTCGCGAAGATTAAACGAGTTTCATGATAAAAGGCGAGACACGTACAGCGGAAGATCTGTCTCAATAAAACCCGCGACGTATCATCGGTTCAACGAGTTAGAAGTAATTTCGAAGAAAACGAATGAGCGCCATAACGAGAGAACGCGTAGAGTTTTCTCTCATTTCTCCCGCTTTACTCGTTTCGGAAAATCCACCGCGAATATGTCAGTATTTCTGGGGAGGAAAGCGATTTCCTTCTGGTAGACTGGGCAAATTGGAAAAGGTGAAGTCGAGTCGCACTATTCGGCGTAGATGAAGAAAATACGACCAGCGCAAAATTTTTCGGCAAATAATATTTTATCTATATGTAAAAATATAACGGAAATACTTTTTTTTTCTAACGTAAAGTTCAACCACGATCTTGTCAATTTTTTGCGATTTTCTGTCACGATAATATATTCTTTCTTTCTCTTGTCGAAAGTTCGCGCGAAAAGAGATGAAAAGTAAGAAGACGTGAACTTCACTTGTCTGATAACTCGGCCCCGGCTTCTTAAACCTTCAATGAATTGAGCACTCGCGGGATTATCGTGCTTTCACGTCTCCCGTCGTCAACTATTCGGAGGAAGAGTAGGGTCTAATTTGAGACAAAGTCCTGAATTCGAATGCGAATCTCTGTGTTGAATGCAACCGACGGAGACATTTTGCGGAGACATTTTCAACGACGCGACCTGCTCTCTTACAGTCGCATTAAAACTCCGCTTTCAAAAGTTTACAAGTTATTTAAGGTGATGCTTCTCTTTCTTTCTTCTTCTCTCTCTTTCTCTCGTGCAATCATTATTCTCTCGATATCGCTACGGACGGGACGCTGCCATTGTCGTCAAGCGCAGTTTCATCAGTTACCGTTATCATACTTCACGTAATTCAGAAGCCGGAGTCTTCTTCTCACGCGCGAGAAGAAGAAGTCGAGTTATTCGTCCCGTCGAACAGTTTCAGTTTTATGCGCGTTTATATTCTCGGAGGAATAAGGCGCGCGCGCTCTTTAAACGTTACACAGAAATTCAATGGATATTCAAAAGAGAAAAGAGAGAAATACGTAAAAGTTATTTTTAAACATAAATTCTAAAAAAAACTTCAAAGAGAGCTCTTAAAACGCGCACATCGTGTGTAAAATAAGAACAAAAATTGAAAAGTAATTTAACGATTTAAGTGCAAGTTTTGTATTTATTCAAGGAATTTTATTATGTTATACCTATTGCGTAGAATAGAATAACAGATTGTATGTGCGAGTAGAGAAGAGCCGGGTTAGTGTACGACTCCACACTATATAAAAATACGTCGATACTCGAGTTCTCTCTTAAAGACGATATCAAAGATCTCCGTCTAGAATATCTTTGACGTAGGACAGAAAGAATACAAGGAAATACGTACGAAACGATTTCCACGACGATGTTACATCTTCAACGCAGCGGGGATCAAAGCGAAACGTTATAATGACTTTCAAGTATCTTCTTTAGATTCCGAACCGCATCTTTGAACGAGTAGTAAAACCAAAAAGAAAATTGCGTCAAAGAGAAATTCCCGGCGGGACAAATAAAATCTATTTCATGTCAAAGTTAAAAATTTCACGACTTGTGCGCGACCGAAACTTTTTCAATCGATTATACACACATACACACACATCGATTCATTGTTGTAGCTTCTCGCTTTTTTTTATTGTCAACCGCTGATGAAAGTCGAGCAACGTGAAAAGTTTTTTTGCATATTATATTAAATAAGTTAATGCAATATTCTTGAGTGCCAACGTCTCTTGTCTCTTTTCAGTAGTTTTTTCTCCTCTTTTTGTTTTATTCAATTTATTATAAAGCAAAAAAAAGTAAATGCTACTATTTATGATAGAAAAAAAAGTAGCCTGTAATTTATATTTTTCTCACGTATATTTATTGAACGTGGTAACGTCATTTATCTCGGAGCTTCATTCAAAGTTTTACATGTGAAGGAAATTCCGTCGGAATGAGATATATGTTTAATTAAAGAAAATTCGAGCGCAACTAAAATTTGAATTTCGTCAAGCTTAATGAGAGCGCGCACGCGCGCGTTCCGTTTCCAGAGATATTATTTAAAGCGACAGCTGGACTAAGAATCCATTGCAGCCAGGCGCGTTTTGCTTAATAATTTACAATTTGCGTTTATGTACGACTTATGTTTGACGGCTTATCGTGCTTCTTTTTGCTCCGGGAACAGCAGCGAAAGTTATTAAATTCCACGAGCAGAAAATAAAATGCCGAATCTTGCATAAATGTATAAGCTTACATCATGCTGCTCTATTAACTTTCTGATTATCAGGGAATTTTCTGATAAAAAGTTCCCCTCGATTTCCATACATTTATATAAACACGCGCGTAATCCTCTTTCCGCGTAGAAAATAAGTTTTACATCGCGGAATTATGATATAGATATCACATTCATGCACGCACACACAAAAAAGCAAGTGTACATACAAAACGATCTTTTATAGAACTAAAGTGAAATCTTTTTTTTCTCACACAAATTTATACACAGGACGTAAATTCATTTTTTGTTTCACACTTGGTGTTATTTCTCGCAAATCAGACTCGTGTCTCAATTAATTAATAAATTAATTTTTTTCTTCACAAAAAAAAGATTTGCTAAAATAAGAAGAAACTAGACCCGGTAATCTGTTGTTTTTCCTGTGTTTGAGGAAATTGTCAATTCGATCTTACACGGAACGAAGAGTATTTGATTACTTAAGAATTACGGTGGACATTGCGGTTCAATTCCTGTCAAACATGACATATCAGTTTATCAAAAGCACTCAGATTCGGACGCTCTCGCTATCAGTGCTCCAGTGTCAATTTGCGCGCGATGGCCTTAAGTTCGCGATGCGAACGACATAAATCCGGTCAATTTCCTGACCGCCTTCCCTCACCAACGGTGTCAGCATAATCCACTCGTGCAAGTCCGATAGTGTCAGCTCCGCGCGAGGACATTTTGAAAGCGCCACGCCGCGACACGACGCGACGCGGACCAGCGAAAGCCATCGAATGATGTACAGGGAACGTACAGCCAAGAACGTCAATCTACTGTGAATGATATGTTGGGAATGAGGGTCGATATTCGCGCTAACTCGCGGATCGGTACACAAGCGATGAATAGTGCGTAACATCCGACCTGCGAATCGAATTGCATAGAAACGCATTCTAGATCTTGCGTGCACACAATTATTTATTAATACGTTCGCGGATGCGTTAATAAAAAGATAAATTAGCAGTGTGTTAATCCCTTGTGGACAGAAACGTCTACTACTGTCAGTTGGACAGATGAGATCCGTGAGATCCACGCGACTTTAAAATCAAATATCTCCGCGAAAAATCAATATTTTCTCAAATGTTTTTTTATTTTTTTTGAATCAAAAGTTTGAACAATTCTACGTCAATAAAAAAAATTGAAAAACTATCTAGTATTGTTGAAGATATAAGCGTTTAAAAAAAACTAATGTTTACTGACACACCGATTTGTGGGCGGGTATGGGGAACCCAATCTGCCCACGAAAGGTTAATTATATACACACGAACACATAAGCGGTACGAGAAGGTGAATGTATCGATCGCGAACTTTTTCAAGCGTGCAGAAGCTAGCGCAGCTTTCTCGTAAACATGTTAATGTGCCGACAGGTCGGGCACGTAAATATGCGTCGCGAGGAAGCGGAGTTGTGTAATAAGTATAACGACGAGCGCGGAGGTGAATAAGAAGCGAACGAAAAAAAAATGCGGCGCACGTATGGACACACGCAAAGAGAGAGGAGAAAGAGAGGGAAGGGGGGAGGGGGGAACAGAGGAAGAAAAAAAAGATTGGCTCGCGCGAATGGGAATGAGCGCGCACGCGATGAAATATGTGCGTTCGAGCGCAGCAACGTGCGACGCAACCGCAACTTTGGTGCACCGCATTTTCCACCGTTCGAGTTTTGTGCGTGCGCATTCGAGGATATTTACGAGCTGCGGCTTGTGCGGCGTATCGATTGCGCACTCCCGCTCGATGCGGATATGTGTATTGGAGTCGCGCTCGCAATACAGACGCGCATTTGTTTTCTATTCGCATGATTCTACCACTCGAGAGAAGAGAGAAAGAGAAAAAAAAATAGAGAAAAATCCGTCTGTGTAAGTACACAGTCAATAATAGAACATTGAAATTGATTCAACTAAGCGACACTAAAAAAACACCATGTTTTTCTTTCATTATTAAGTTTCACATTACATTATTTTGTTGTTTGCGAAACATGTACGAAATACTACGCACGACTCGTTCCGTTCTAATTTAAATATCGACTCTTAGATAATACACTTAACCCTTCGCGAACAGACACGGGATCTCTCAGACTCAAAAATGTATATTCTCCTGATGCTTTTCCATCAAATGCTTGAGAAAAGTTCGCTGTATCGGCGAGAGAGAAGTCCGTTCCAAAAGAAGAAGTAATTTACTTAAATGTTGTATGACGGGGGTGAGGTGCTAAAGTATGTACTAAGCAAGCACTAACTACACAGGGGTTCGCACAAGATAAACTAATGTTGATAAAAGAGAGAAAGGGGGTGATACGGTACTCTTTTATTGTGGAGCAACGAAAGAATTTAACAAACCGGAGTATAATATTTAATGTGCTCCCTCTAGCGCTTTTAAATTATCCGATATTCATCGCGCCCGAGCAGATGGGCGGATTTTAATTAACATCGATGGCCGCATCGAGATTAGTATCGCGAGGATACGGTGGAGAAGGGGGGGGGGAAGAAGAATCGTTGGCCGCCGCACAAACTCTCGAATTATCTGGGAGCATCCACCGCGATCTGTAACAAAGAGAAATGGCGAAAAAGGTGGGGAGTGCGACAAAGGGTGGTTCCCGACTCGCCTCCGAGATAGAGGATGCTGGCAATTATGGAGACTGCTTCGTCTGTGGGGAATGTCTTAGCGTTTTCTTCGGTAATTGCGTCGTATCATCCCCGTCGGAAAAAGACAGGAGACAACAACACACCGAATAGCCGCGGAGGGACGGAGCGAGAGAGCTCGAGGGAGAAAAGACGGGAAAAAGCAAGAGAAGGATCTGAGAAAATTGTAAAAAAAAAAAAAGAGAGAAAAAGACAGCAGGGAAACAAAAGGTAGGGGATGATGGGGAGAAGATCGGCGGTTGCAAATCGTCAGCCATCTGTTTGGAGAGGGATGCTTTTCGACGTTGACGTTCCGTCAACGCGAATTCCAAGGACGTAAAGATCAGAACGGATTTATCTCCTCCGTCTTGTCTCATCTGTGTTGATCGTTCGTGGGAATTATGAAAGCTCGCGTCGCGCGCGTTGTGCACGCTTCGCTTTCTTATTGTGTCATGAACATCTGGCGTCGTTTGTGCGTTTTCTTAAAATCTAAGTAAACGGCTAATAACGCGCGTGGGAAATTGTACATTCATGTCGCAGCGAATCATCTGCGCCCGAATGACTTTTGCTCCGATATGTCAAATGCCGTAAAAATGCGCCGAGACTTCTGTTACGAATCACACGAAGCTAATCTCTCCGGCAAAAATTTGCTCTTTACTTCATCATTTTTTATAGATTAATATTGTATTCAAGCAAAACCTGTTTGAATTAAATGTACGTGAGTGAATAATTTCCGCGTATGAAATATAAGTCGGGAGAAATACGTATGAAAATTTTAAACGGGTAAAATTTTTGCGTAGGATAACGTTATGTAATACAGGATAGACTTTTCATGAATATTCCCTAACACGCGCAAGCTGCAGTAAAAAATAAAAAAAAAAAATAAAAAAATAAAAATACCTTGAGTTTACCCGAATGAAAATTTATTATATTTCAACATCGGAAAAAAAACCGCCACGAATACAAAAGGTGAGATTTTATAATGTTTTATCCTCCGCGGTATATTGAAAATGTCTGTGCGATATGTAAACCCGCTTGCAGCGACAATTGTTGTTTGTCTCGCAATTTTCGCGTGAAAGAAACAGTGAAAATAAATCGCATTTCTGTTAAATAAAATAAAAATATTCACGCAAAATGTTTTATTGCACGCGCCTGATAACCAAATGCCTCGACAAAATATCGGGATATTTCGCACACGAGCTTCCCGGCCGTTGAGGAGATATCGACTGTATTAAAGGAATAAATCTGAGTTTTCTGGTGTCCTACGTGTTGCTTGCCCCCGTAAATGCCTTTCTTATCCCAGGTGGTGCGTCATGCATTCAAATGAGCTGCAAACAGGATATCGAGAGTATCACGAGCAGGATGGAAAACCAGGGAGGCTGGAGAAGAGAATGGGAGAGGGAAAAACTCGGGCCGGTGGTGAGCGAAATAAAAACAAATGCGAGGGATACGACGAGCGTGACAGAAAGAAGAACGGCACGGCGCAAGAACGTTACTAGGGGTTGTAAAAGTGAAGAGGGCGGCGATAAAAGATACGAAGGATCGGGTCGCATAATAAAAGCAGGACAGTCGGAATAAAGATGGACAAAATAAAATCGCAGAAAGGAAAATTAAGGGCCGGCAAACGAGGTTTGAAAAAAAAGAACAAGATGGTCGCGTAACCCCTCCGAGAAATTGAGAAAAACAAATAATGTGCGCGCGAATCCGATGATGAAACGCGCGAGGTGCGGATGGAAGAAAGAGGAAGAGGAGAAAGGGAGGAAAAAAAATTGGAATGACAAGTGCGCTCGGGAAAGTGCGGCTGCGTAATGCAGAGAGAGAGAGAGAGAGAGAGAGAGAGAGAGAGAGAGAGAGAGAGAGCAGTGGACGAAGAAGAATAAAAATGGAACGAGAATAAACGACTGGCTAAATAAGGGGAAAATATTACTATGGTGGTGGGTAGGAGGGTAATAGATAAAGGTGGACGCGACGAATAAAAGGGGTAGGAAATTGTACTAACCGGAAAATATATACCAGAAAACGCAAACGTGTCGTGAGAGAAAGAAGCGAGTTCGCGTAAGAAAAACTCTGATATATGTAAGGGATGTCTCGCGGCGAATTTGCTACGCGCATATTCCGGCAGATGTTCTTCTTCAACGGAGAATTTGACAAGAATGTATAAAATTTTTAGCTTATCAAACGGAAGCTGCTATATCGCAGCGCGGTATGCATTCAAAGAAAAATTTATGGTCGATAGAAAGACATAAGATATTTGTTTAAAAACAAATTATTATAAGTAGTCTTCCTGTTTCAAAGCAATTTTTACAAAAAGCTGTAGTTGCATCACGTTCATTAAGAATTTACAATTTTACCATGGCTTTTATCACTTTATCAGTGAGCAATCGAATTTTAACGTTAATATTCGCACTAACAACGTTAATGTTCGCTCCACCATCTTCCATTATCATGTTATTAATTATCACGATATAGGTCATTAACGCGCTCGATCGGAACATAGAAACCGTAGCATTACGAACGTAGGGAAGAGGAGATAAAAAGAAAGAGAGAGAGAGCACAGACCTTAATGTTTCATTGTTGCTCATTTATGTAATTGCGTCAATAAATACCAACGATTTAATTTCGCTCGGAAATGATAGCGGCACGTGAAAACTTCGTTCGGTAACGCGGAATTATTGTTCCCCATCTATTTTGCCGGCCGTATCGGAAGAGACAGGGGGATAATCTAAAAAACACGGGGGAAAGAGGAAAGAGATAGCGCGTGACGCGACGTCGGTATTAAAACACAAGTAGAGCCGAGATAAGGGTTGATAAAGTTCCGGCGAGGATGTAATTGCGCCTAAGTCCGGGGCTGCTGGCCGGCGGGCGGCGCCGCGGGCCCGCTTTAACCCTCCCCGCCACCGATGTCTTCTGATGTAATTTTGTTTGCGAATCCCAGAGGCGAACGCGGATGAGAACAAATTAGGTTAGGGGTAGCTCTGTGGCCTGTGGCATTTCGCTCGTAATTCTTTCCTTGCCGCGTCATGGCGTAAATTAGTCTCCCGTGTTCTTTCGTCGTCTTTATCCTTCAGTGGAGCTTGCTTGTTTTTTTTCTCTCTCTTTTTTTTTTTGCTTCGTTCTTGAAGCATAATTGCGCGCGCTCGTCGCAATCCGTACTTAATACCGTTCGTTGTCATCTGTTTATTTAAACTGTCTTGTTTATTAAGAAAAAGTAAATTGTCTCTTCCGCCGCGTTGACAATTCCGAGGAATAGCGAGAACTATTTATCTCCCGAATCTCGCCGCGCGCGATCGCTACATATGCGCGATTCCGCTGATAAAGTGAGCAATCTTTTAGCCACAATCGAATTGAATTTAATCGCGAGGATTTGCCGTATCGTTGCACCCGCCATTCGTTTCCCCCTTTCATTCCCGTTTCCTTTTGTTGTTCTCTCTCTCTACTCCGGCTCTCATTGTTGTGCGTTGCTCCTTTAATTCGAACAGTTTTCGAACCAATTTGCCCGGAGTAAACTCTCGTCTCTCTACTGCAACGAACGCGCGAACTCCGATCAAAGTTCGTCGCTTGTAATTTTACGAGATCACACTCCTTCATTATGTTCGCGCAGCTGTCTTTTCCTTCATCATCAGATTTCCAGCAATCTCCGGTCAACTAGATTACTTTTTTTTCTCTCTTATTTAGGATCCCCTACTCTCCGTATTTCTTTTACGACACGCGATAACTCTCGGCTATTCGTTTTATTAAAAATTATTATAAAATATATATTACAAAATTTTCGCAATGAATTTTCTTCCATAGAGAGCTAAACATCACTTATAATACTGCGAACAATAATAAAGTCTTGTTAAACTGCCATGGAAAAAAACGCGCCAACGATAATGTGAACGCGCTTTCTCGATTTTTCAGATAAAAAATTTTATTTATTATTCATTTTTTCATCCTATTCCTTTGTTCGGCGAATCGAATTTTTTGCTGCCAACAATTGAGCATCGAGCGAATCGCGAACGCGGTTGCATGTACCCTCGATAATAATGACATCGCGTTCGTTAAGTAATAATTAACTAGTTCGCATTCGCACTTATTATGAGCGGCGCCATAACGAGTAACGGTATTGTTTGGCTGCCGGTGCAACAACCGATGTTTAAAACCGAGCAACAGAACTAACTCATAAATCCGAGCCGTTGCCGTAAATACCGATTCTGTGATCCGCAGCCTTTTATTCCTTATTTACATTTACCTTGCGTCGACGCGGATAACGTGAATAGATGCCGATACAATGTAAAGCTGAAAGATGCATGAGGCTATTTTGCACCTTATCCGACTGACATTTGCGACTGGAAACATATTTCTATCGCTTTTAACATATTTTTATCTCTGATTCTTCTTACAAGAAAAATTTGATACAACAAATATCGTTTTACGTAATTACTATTAAATTTATAATTTTTTATTTCTGGCGTGTAACGATACAAAACAGACAATTGCAGAGCAATGTTGCGAAATTGTCTGCAAACTGAACAACTTTTCGCAGCACTGCTCGGAATTTGCATCTGTTTTGTCGATCTTCTTTTTCTACAGCTCGACTGCCCCGGTACTTTTTGCGGCTTATTATTTCCCTGTAAGCGCCGTCTGCGCAGTTGCCTAAAAAGCGAAGTACAAGTAGCGGTCTAAAAAGCGTTTACTCCTATCTTCTTTCCCCAGGTCATCTCTGGAGCTAGAAAATCCGTAGGGATTTCGCGGCAACCGCATATCTTTTGCTTACGATTATATTTGCTACTATAAAAAAAAAAAAGAAAAACCGCTATTCCATCCCGAATTTCTTTTTGCTATTATGGTACATGTGGAAAACAGGTGTGCGCCAAACGTTGTTTACATACCAACCTCCCTTTTTGTGCTCACTATTTTTCGCGATAATCTCTAAATATATAGGCTGTGTAATTCATTTTCGCAATTTTCAACTTTCCTCGGATATAATGTTGTATTTTCAGGAATCAAGAGTGTCTAAAAAATTTTAACACAACCAAAGTGTGTTAGAAAAATCCGAATAAATCAGTATAACTGACAACATCTTCGATTTTTAATTGCAAATCCGAGTAAAAATTCGTAGAATCGACTTCAACAATAACATGTAGCGTCAATTAATTATGCCGAAATTAGGACCGATAAATGAGATAAGTCGGCACGTTTCGTTGTGCTATCTGTTGCGAACCGCGCGGCGCTCGTTAACGCAAGACTCGTGGCTTCGTTATTATCACATATCCGGGAAACCCGCGCCGGGCACGACTGACTTAATTATCCTTTTCCCCGCGAATAAGAGAACGCCCGGCTGTCGAGGGAACCGACGACGGTGTACGCGCGTTATCGTACCACGGCCAGAGTAACGCCGTCGACCGTATTTAGCACGACACGAATCCCCCGTGGAGTTACTACGGACAGAACTATTAAAGACAAGGTTCAATCCCGACGTCCGTATTATCCCGGACCCTTCTCTTCTTCCTTGTCGGAAGATTCGATTCGCCGCGCGGAAAAGGAAATAAATATGGAGAGAACCGAGGCTTTGCCCCGATTCCCTCGACGCACAACCGTTATTACATCCGCAGTCGGTGCACTTTCTCGTGTATTCCTCGGAATTTTTAATTCCCGACCGATATTGCGCGAGGATTTGAAACGATATTTGCGTTTGAGAGAGAGATATCAGTTTTTGACAAGATAAAAGTGAAACGCGCGCGATACTAACACCTCGTGAGTTAGTTATCGTATTTGCCACACTCTGCGTTTTTACGTATCGCGATGCGATCGTATGTCTGCGATCTCGTTACAACGTAGTTCTCTTCTTGCAACATCTCAAAGTGCACAACATGTCTAGAAATTGCGCGACAATTGTGCGAATTTTGAACTTCGCTCGGCAGAATTATTGTCTTGCGCACAAAGCTCGCGTGTGAATTTCGGAAAAAAGTAACTTCGTTTGTTCGCGTCGGTATCTCCGCCGCACACATGCGACGTATGTAATTTACGGAATTTATTTTCCGGAGCAGAGGCACGCGTGGGACACGTGCAGCTTCTCACGCGTCACAAAGAATGTCATTATTGGAGACGGGATGATTAGTTCAATTCATTTTTTTTCTTTCTTTTTTTAATTCTATTTTTTTTATTTTACAGTGAGAGAAAGTACCTCTCACCGCACATTTATTTCCGATGTTCCATTTCCCATTTCGTTCATTTCGGGCCCTTTCGGCCGCGAATTTCTATTCACCGCGCGATGCTTTTAACTTTGATGAATCGTGCTCGAATTCAACTATGAATCATTACTCGAATGCGCGCAACTGTCGCGCACGCGAAAAAAGCTTAGAGGAATAAAGCATGGCGAGAAAAATTGGAAATTTTTATTTCTGATAGCGCAAAGAACAATACGATGTATATTTTTTCCTTTTGTTTCTAAGAGGATTTTTAAAGATCACCGAAACGCCCAAGAATATCCTAGTTGTAATTATTTACTTGGAGGTAATTACGTAGGTATCGAGGTTGCTGGATATACATCAGGACGTACATCGACGTACCTTCGCAAATTGTTAGCGACCACGATACGTCGACGCTGGCACAGACTGCCATCGTCCAGCGGCGCGCGCTGTCATTAACCGCCCGGGTTGACGCGCACATCGCGCCCACGGATTTGTGTGTTTACCACGCGCACAATTTCAACACCATCAACCCGGCTGACAGATAAGGCAATTAATGGAACAACGAAGTTTGCGAAAATCGCATTGTGCCGCGAGATGATGAAATCTCGAGGAGAACTACGACGAGGCGCCTTCGCGAGCAATCTCGTGTAAATCCCGCACAGAAGTTTCCAATATATTTCTAAGTAGTTATCGCGTAAATTGTCATTCAAATGTACCGAAATTCCCTTCTTCTCCTCTCTCTCTCTCTTTGTCTTCTTCCTCCTGACAATAACGAACGGAAATCCCAGTTTTATTCAAAAAAAAAAACCACACAAGAGTTTGTCTTCAAAAATTTTCTACGAAAAAGAACATCGCGCTGTTCCGAACGGAGATTGAAAATATGTTATAAGCCGAGAGATAGTGTGTCTAGTTTTTATTGAAAGATTCTCCATCGCGTGCCTCTTTGCGCGAATAACACGGCAGTCAAAGTTTACAGCTGGTCTTTGTTTTTTATGACGCTCGGTCCAAAGTTTCAGAAGCATCGTTCTTTATTTCATTTCCCGGTTTTCCGCAAGTTTGTGTTTTGTTCACAAAAGCCGCGTGATAAGAGAAAGTATATTGTTTTTATCATCAATTGTAAACGTGAAATATATAACGTGAAACTTTGGGACACGTCTAACTATCTGGTTGAAAAGTAATTCACAAAGTCACGAAGTTATTTAAAAAAGAGAGATAGATATACCGTATGTAGAGAAAGAGAAGAAAATAGAAACGTCCGCGCCTCTTTGCTACTAGTGTCATTGGGTGGCGAAATTCGTGACACATCGTGTCTCTTCGACTGTCGAGCAATAGCGAAACGTGCGAGGAGACGCGGACCGTGGTGCCTTTCTATTCTTTCTCTTTCGCTTCTTTTCCCATTCCTTTTTCTTACATGCGGCGCGTGTGGAATTTTATATGTAACTTGGTGGTACGTCCGACCCAACCGACGTCGCGACTGTCGCCAGGAAAAGAATGGTCGTCTGCCTCGTATTACGTCGGCCGCCACTACTGGCGTTACTTTCAGCCCGAAAGGAATGGTCGCCTGTCTCGTATTACGACGGCCTTTGTAACCATCAGTTACAACCATCAGCGCTTAATCTAAAGCCACAAAGGACTAATATTGTGTCTAATTTGCGCTTGCATGTATTTTTGCATTTAACAGTATCTCACTTTACGCGCCAAGACTTCGAATATCTTATTGTCCGACTGTTTATATCCGGAACGTAGACCATGGTTCTGCTCGGGAGATTTTGTCGGGACATGCAGCGACGTTTCACGTTTAAAATATATATCCGACAATTTTTCATGTCGCGTCGATGTATCCGTTCGAGCGTGAGTGTATCGAACGTCTTCGCCGTTCAAACGCACACGTGCCCTCCCCTCCGCACACGTCTTATATGCGCCGCACATCTGCATAATGCATACGCATGGAAACTAGGCTCCGACCGACCGACACCATTACACACAGCGTCTCCGTGTGTAGAGTAGCGCGACGTGTGTAGGATCGCAGCGGGGTGAGAGAGAGAGAGAGAGAGAGAGAGAGAGAGAGAGAGAGAGACGTTTTTATTCCGTCGTTCCATTATTCCCTTGCATGGAAAATCCTCCCGGTGGAGTTTCCGCCCGCCGTTCCGCCGGGTAACACACACGTTCCCCGTTTTGCAATGACTTATGTATAGCGGCGGAACTTTTTATCACCGATCACGTGACACACTCCTCTCAACTTGCCATGAATATTTTGCGTGCCGTATCGCGCGCGCGGCACGGAGCAAAGTTTGACGGAATTTACACGATAAATCATCTCTCGAAGTAGATTGACACGTATACTACGTGATATTTGATTTTGCGAGGATTAATCCAATGCGAAACTTTTAATTTCGAAGATCACTCGTCGAAATTTTTGAGAAAAGTTGTTTAGAAAATAGTTTATTTTCGTGTTGCGCGCCGCCGCCGATCTGACTTTGTGACAACGCGATGAGCGAGACGAGAGAGATATTCGAGGGAAAACACGTGCTGGTTTCGCAGGACGCCCTGTAGATCACTCCGTAGTTCAATCCTATTTCAGACAACGCTTTTTTATCCCGCTCGTTCGGAGAGAATCGAACGATCTAGACGAAAAGGGTAGTACGAAACGGGAATGCTCCTGCAGTATTTGCTTTATCTGCGAGCGTATATCTCCTTCGGAGCGATAGTCAGCCGTTCGCTACGCGCCGAAAGGGAAATAGACGTCGTTACTCTTGCCCTGCAGCCTCGCCCTGTCTTCGTGCCGACGTGCACGGTAATCGACATTTCCGAATTGCACGCCACAGTCAGAGAAATATACATGTACTTACAGTTTTCTCTCGTCGTTTACAAGCTCCCCGCTCCCGACTTCCCGGAGAAGAAAATCGAACGACGAGAAATATCTCGACGATGAGTTTATAAATAAAATACGCGGGGTATTAAAGTTTCAGCGAGAAAATGCATAAATCCGTCTTCCCTCGTCGTAGATTTTTCCTATTTACGATGCTTTCATATAAATTCGATCCTGTTTATTGGCAAAATAAACGACTGAGAGCGATGCAGTCGCGAAAGAACTCGAATCTACTTCGTACTGTATGTAGAAAAGTTATTATTTAAATACAATATGTATAAAGAGGTGGAAACAATTTGTATCTTATTATTTTTATGTAAAATTTTATGCTGTTACATCTCGTGCGAGTTATCTTGTAATTAAAAGTCGATAACTCAATAAGTAACGAGAGAGTTCAAATAACTAGATAACGTTTGTTGCGATCTCTCAGAGGTAACAGGGCGTGTTAAGCGGACGAATAATTTAACCGGATCATTTGTTTTTCTTATTGTTCATTAAAGGAGCATCAAACTCTCCGTAAGAAAACCTCAAAAAGCAACTCCGCCGTCGCTACAACTGTCTGCACTTCTCTTTTTCGCGACACAACAGCTCACGAATGGGCGAAACACCGTCGTCCGCTTGTCCACAAATAACAGAAACGGCATTCGGGAGAGACTATCGTGGAAGAAAGGGGCCGCGAAAGAAAGAGCGTAATGGTCTTCTCACGCTCTCCCCCCCTGTTTTCAGCGGCAATCCGCCCTAAGGAGCAGAAGAAATTCGCCCATTATCCCTCCGACTCCGAAGATATCCACGTCGAAAATGGCGTGTAACGCCGTTTCCCCAAGAGTCGCTGTAAAATTTTATCTCCGCGATAAGATTTTACAGTCCGAGTTATAAACTTTTTTTTGCGCGATCTCAAGAAAGAAACGAACACCGCGCAATTTCTCTCCATTAATTATGTCAGTTTTCGAAGTCTTCGACGCGCTGTGTTTCTGATGCGCGGAGAAATGATTTTATTTCGCAAATGTGAACTACATACGCCACAAAACCCCGATTTAAATGTTCTACATGTGCTTTCGAAGACGTCAATAGTTTTCGCGAAGAGCGTAACATCGGAAATCGTGAGATAACGTTGCGTCGGCGCGCAACGCAAATAATAGATTCTTTTATACACCGACAACAAAGCCGGGCCGACGCAATATCGATGCACGTCTGTCTCTCTATTTGCATTAAAGGAACGTTGTACAAAAGAGCAACAAGGCTGTGCGGCTGACACACGAAGGGAACGGAGTTGAGGGGTGATAGGGTTGAGTCGAAAAGAGGAAGGGAAAGGGATACAAACGATAACGCGAGATTTATACAGTCCTGTACGGTCGAAGAACTTGCAAATGCCACTCGCAACTTTTCCCCTCCCGTCTCTCCCGGCTCTTTCTCCGAATCGCGTTGCAGTTGCTGTAATGCAGTTGCGGGTGGGCGTAAGCCTCGGCGAAAGGAAACTTGGCGAATTGCATCGCGCACTTTTGTGCGCGCCGCGAAGTTTATTCCGGAGCGAAGATGCATCGATGCCCCCCGCGCGAGAAACTTCGACCTTATCGCGCGCCGCGCAAAGTTGTCGCCGGAAGGCCAAAGGAAATCACAAAAACCGCGCGGTCCAACAAAAGTCGGCGAGCGAATAACGGATAGATAACGGACGGAGAACTCTATCTTTGATTTTTTTTTTTTATCGGATTCTCTTCTCGAAGTGAAAAGCAAGCGCAACGCGCTCGCATTTTTCGCTCGCGTGTTTAGTTCCAATATTGGAACGTGAATTCCCCGCGTTTGCCCGATTGGACGATCGTGCCCTCTTTTCTCGCCCGACAATATGACGTGATGACTCTTCGCAGCCGAAATGCGGTGCGCGCTGTCCCGAAATCACGTATAAAAACTTGGCGAACGAGTTGCACAACGAGAGTTGTTTCCGTTCTGTCAAAAAAAAAAAAAAAAAAAAAAAAAAAAAAAACATTGTCTGTTTCTCCTCGCACACAGCGCACACATTCACGGACTTCCGTTATTTATTTCTCTTATTTTTTTTTTTTTTATGGAGCACGTCGTTGTCGCGCGAACCGAAATTTTGTAGACGCGCGTTTCCTGCGCAGTCGTTTTTCGGAAGCTGTTAAATCGACGCGCCACTTGGGCGAGCAACGTGACAATATCGAGCGTCGGGTGATTATTTCTGTCTGTATCTTCGGCAAGGGCGCGTGTCACACTTTTTCAAAACGTCCGACAATCTGGCGTAGCTCCAACTTAATTCAATCCCGCGAGCCCGCACAATGAATTGCGGCAATTATGCGTATGCGTGCGACAGAAATATATATCTCGGTGTTAATGTAATCTCGTAATCGCGTGTACTAGCACATCACAGTTGTGCAGAGTACCACAGCGTTTTATAATAATAAAACACTGCAATAATTAAATTCTGTTAATTATTGTCGCTAAGTAGTGTTATTAAATGTTGAGCACCTACTCTAAAATGTATAGTAAATCCTAGCGATGGAACATTTCCCGGGATTTACGGATGAACGTGTAATTTTGAACATTCGATTACGCGAGAGACACTTCAATGAAATATTATATATAATAAGATATATATGCAGTAGTAAATACACAGTAAAAAACAATTCAACTTCGAAAATTTAGAGCAAAATGTGTGAAAAATGTCCCAAGAGATTCACTAAAATTAAAGTTAACACTTTCGGTTTTACGGTGTACAGCTTTATCGCAAAAATACGCTAACGTTTCAATAAGTTTCTCGTGAATTTTTTAGATCAAAAACAAATAAGTGTTGTGTTATTATCAAAAATAGATTGCGCCGACTTCAAACGTGTCAGCAAAATGCTCTGGAGCATTCTGCAGCTTACGAGTCAATCGGCGAATTCCCGGAAAAGCACTCCTACAATATGCGCATCCTATCCGCTTAAATTATCCATGCGCATTCGACTGCGTCCGTGTGCGCGAAATCGCAACGATCAATGGCGTTATTGCAAATTCGCCGGATGCCAAGCCGTCTACGAAATCCCACAAAATCGGAGTCGTGCCCTTCCCCGACTTCGGGCGCAAATTGTCTCGAAGACATTCGACACACGCAGACAATCTTGCCCACTGTACGCGCGTAGATTGTTTCGCGTTGTCGTTTAAAATAATCTATGCTCTTCAAAAAGAAAACAACACTGAAAAGTGTGTTGTGTAAAACAGTAATATTAAAAATACATACTCTATATATACATATATTGTACACACATTAATTAAATAATATTAAACATATAATATTAATACAATATTGACCTATAAATATTGTTTTTAATAGAGCGCGAAGTCTCGTGTGGTGTGTCTTTGTAATGTGAGAATTCATCGCAGTACGCGTCAAGTGGCGCAGCGAAAATCGAGGCGAACGTGTAGCGCCGAGGCAGACTCGTCGTTTATTCCGGTCGCTTCGTACGTCGAGAACTCGACGTCCTCTCGAAAGGAACCGAATCAGGCGGTACGTGCATCGTGTGGCGGCGCGAGTAAAAGCGAGAAAAGCCTCGGGGAAAAAAGGGGGATCCGGCGTGTCTCACCTGACTCACGTGTGTGCCTTCTCTTTTCCGCTGACTTGGCGATATTCCACAAATGCCGAGCAAATTTTCCGCGCTTTTTATGTCTCGTTGATTCTCCCGATCTTCTAATATATCGTTGAATTTTTATCTCTCATTCACGAGAGTAAATGATAGACGTTTAACAGTTCAGACCATTCTACCAACATTTGTCCGTTCTTTGCAGAAATAAATAGACTTTTTTAAAACAGTAAACGTTACTTTGGAGATTATATGCAAAAAAAAAAAAAACGTAAATTTATAGTCAAATTATTAAAAAATAACTTTAAATAAACTTTCATGTAAAAAGATTGAAATAACGATTTTAAATTTTTAACGCAGAGACGCTTGAAATATAAATGTTGAAAGATGGTGAATTTTATATCTGTGATTCGCATCTTTCATTCGCTCTCCGCGCGCAAATTTCTCACGGAGTGCAATCCGCAAAAGCATCGCAGAGAGAACGACCTCACCTGCACCCAGGCTGTCGACGCGACGATATCCTATACCTACGGGTAAGTGCTGGCAAAGTCAGCCCCCAGACTCGTCCCCTTTCCCTTCCACTTATCGAATTCTCGTCCGTCGAACGGTCTCGTCCTTCTTCTCACCTTTCCCCATCGAAGATCGTCTTTTCTATCCCTTTTTCGTCTTCCTCAAGGAGGCGGTAATTGGCGGAAACCCCGACGATCCACTCTTCGAGAACTACTTTGGCGTATCGTCCGACCTCTTCCTTCTCTTCCTGCTCTGTCCGCAAGCCGTGGATAGAGGGTGGAACGGGGAACGAGCCAGAAATGGAGGAGCGCGGATAGAAAAAAAAATCAATTTTCAGGCGCGCAGCTTCTTTATTGGCAGCGATCGCTGCAGGCGTGCGGCTTGGAAGCCGAATAACGGCGTGCAAGGGAAATTTTTCGAAAATACATTCGCACTTTCGATCGAACGTGAGGCGCTTACTCCGCCGAGTCGGCGGATTAATGGGAATTTCGATTTCGATATTGCGACCGCGAGGCGGATGTTTAATTGAAAATAGTTGCCTTTGACTTTCGCGCTTCTGACAATATCGACGGGTTTTTTGTTTTATCCGCGCAAGGCGTGCGAGCGATAGCGAGCGCTCGCTCGTTTGAATGTAAATTTCGCGCTCATATTCGCGCGCGCACGCTGCGTGCCGTTAATCCGTTAATCACCTTTGTGTCTCCTTCCTCTTTCTTTCTTTCTCACTTCGTTAACGAAAATTGTTGCGATTCGATCTACCTCTATTTTCGCTGAAAACAAAGTTAACTCGCTCTGCGTTTTATCCCGCCAAGGTGTCAGGTTTATTTCGTGATCTTAAGTTCCTCCGCGCGCGTTATGTTAAATTGTCCGAATTTTTCGTGAATCAGATCAAGAATTCGAGAACTTCCCGAGGAAAATGATTCGTATATCGATTAAATCATGGTTTAAATTGCAACGTTTGATGGAAGTAAACTTTACTAGTAATTGTGTTAGTTTTCTCCATCTATTGTCAATATACGCCGTTTATACTTTGCCGTTTACACTTTGCGGAACGACTCTCAATATTCCCTTACGCATCTCCGCGCACATATCGCGCTAAATATGATCACGTCGTTGGCTTTTACACGCTCGCTCGTAAAAGGCGCTCGAGAAGATGCAAATGCTTTGCGCGCGAGTTATAAAAGCAGGCGGCGGCGATGTAGACGGAAAATTAAACTTTCGTTGAGAGAAGCGTAGTGTGAGGGCAAAAGAGAGAGAGAGAGAGAGAGAGAGAGAGAGAGGAAAAATGGAAATCGACAGACCCCATTACGATGAAGCGAACCGCGTGTGCGCATCTCCGGGGGGAACGACGGGTCGGCAGTAAAGAGATTCGCGGATGTTGATTGGATGGAATCCATAGCGAGTGCAGGGTGCCGGACATCTTTTTTAATCATGCGGATCGCGGAAAGAGAAGGGGGAGAGGCGGCAGCGCGCTTTTCTTCGCGCGGATAGAAATCCGCTCCGTGCCGCGCGCAAACACGTCGTCCTTTGAGTCCCACGAACCCGGTTACTGAAGTCTCGTTTCTGCGGATTCACCTTTTTGCCGATTCTCGCGAGGGTCATTCTTTTTTTTCTCTCTTTCTCTCTCTTTCTCTTGCGTCCGTCGGATTTGAAAATCCAATAGCGCGGCTTCTATGAAAATAGCGCAGCAGGGTCGACGACCTTCCGTCGCGGAGATCTTCCTCGCAGTGAAAAATCTTGATTACAAAAAATCACGTGGAACATATAATCCCGACTTTTAATTAAAACGTTTAATAATTTAATTTGCAATGAAGTGAATTCGTAAAGCGTACGTGACCCAACGTTACTCCGCAACGCGGAGTGAACGAGCCGCGTGTTTCTGTGCGCATGTAACGACGACAGTTTGCAGTTCTCAGAGCTTCGGAATACGAGTGTTATCGAGCGCGCACGACCGGATCGTTTCATGCAACAAACCGATCTCTCGCGGTTTGTATACGCGACATCTGTCATCAATCCCGGCTTCGCAGCCGGCGCGCGACGTTTCCGCCGATGTATAGCCTTAATATCGGCATGTCGATGCGACTGCAATTCCTGCGAACGCGGCAATTTCGAGGTCGACCAGTTCCATTCGACCGTGTTAACTAATGCGCGGAGAGAGAGAGATAGAAAGGGTTGCAACTGCCGCGCCGCATGCGGGGGGTTGTCGCGCGCTTGATTCATGCAACGCTAAGCAGTCAAACGAACCTTGTTGCACGTTGTTTGATCAACTTGACGCCTCGTTGTACGTAATCCGAACGATCCGCGTCGTTAGCGAGGCACGCGCACGCTTGAAAACAAACGCAACGCGCACTCGCAATTGTTATCGCGCGCCCTTTGTTACTTTGTCCACCTTTTTGTTCGTTTTTATACCTACAATTGGAGAATACACACTACGCGCACATTGGCAGAATAATTCTAACGGTAATGTTTGAATTTTCCTCCGAATCCTGTTATCACTCACGCTTGCAAACAATCTCTTACGCAAAATCGCAAAACTAATGGATATACGTACGCGGGACAAAAAAGCTTTGCTATTATGTAGGTCAGCAAGAAAAATTTGCTGCCTCTATTGAAGTTTTTGTTTCACCGACAAAACTTTGTGTGGGCGAGACAAACAATTCAATTCAGGCTTAGCAAATTTCTCCTGTCGGTCGTATAATAATTAATTCTTTTGTTATTCCACCAATCCATTTTTTCTATGTGTATTGAATGATGTGACACACAACAAGTTTCTCACGAGCTTATGCCAATGTTAAGTTTCTTTGAATTATGCAAAAATTGTTATGGAACGTCGCAAAAATTTTATTCTGTATTTTTGCTTCTTGACGCGTTTACATTCAAAAATGTTATTATTGTCGCGCAATCGTAAAAACGCAGTAATCATAAATTCGCATTAGTCAATCGCGTTTTAAATCGACGTTGATGTACTTCGAGCGATATTCACGTCGCTTTAATAAATAGCTGCCGCCATAAATCGCCAGTTACGCGTCTAGTAAGCCGGACCTGATCGTCGTGATACAAATAGCGAAAAAAGGGAGGAATATCCTCGGTGACGTCACTGACGTGATGATCATAAAGATTTTTACGAGCACATCACCTTCCCCTTTTCATTTACGAGCGGTCGAAAGGGTCGCGAAAGATTTGCGGTCGCACGTTTGCGCCGCTGCGCTTTTATCTTTTCTATCCTTCCCTCCTTTCGCATTTTATCGAGAATCCCTACGTGATATTGCTAGGCTTCGCCGCGAATTTGAAACACAATTGTCGTAAAGTAGAAAATGCACTCGAGGATGTTTTACGACCCGGACGAATTTCGGAAAACTCTGCGAAATTTTTTTCGAAATCGTTTGCTGACATGAGAGACAATGGGGAAAAATGTTTACTACCTCGAACAAAACAGGAAATTCAATTTTCGATCCTAATAAATATTCTACTCTGTATTTTACAATAAAAATTTAAATAACAATATGTGAAAAGTCCGAGTATTCCCGGAGATTTTTTCCAAAGTCAACTGGACATGACGCGCATCTTCGTAAAAAGTTTTTGCGTGTGTAATAATTCTCATAACAATTTCGCAAACAAGCGTGTGTGAAAGAACTTTTCTGTGTATATTATGCAACCGAAAATAAAGAGAGAGGAGAGCGAAAAATTGATTGGTTCACTTTATGTGTGAGTGAAACAATAATTCGCGAGACCGCACGATATTTCTAAGCAAGCCGAACGTAACAACAATAGCGCAATCACGCACGACATGGAATCGGAAAAATAGATAACGCCGGATGGAACTCCCACGGTTAAGAAGTTAATCGAATTCGCGACAGGCCGGAATTTCGATGAAGAAACCAAACAATCCCGACGCGATTGCTCTCGCGAGAAAACGAATTGCTGTTGCGGCAGAAGGTCGCTAAACTAAAAAGGAAGATACACGCGAAGGTAAGAGGAACAAAATGAACGCATATTAAAATCCGTGATGTGAGAAAAAGCGCAGCGAGATGGAAGACGTCCAAGAAAGGGGAAAAAACGTAAGAAAAAAAAAAGAAAAGAGCGAGCGAGATTTTCGCTGTCAAGTGGAATGCATTCGTTCCCGGATCTATAATATCAGTTTCTCATTACCGGATTACGGGGGGAGCGCGCTATATCGAACGAACAATCAAACCCTGAGATCTCTCGCAGTTTTTCACGGACGATCGAGCGTTGGCGACACGTTGGCGACCGAGCAGATATAATCGCGCGTGATTAGTTCCTCGCACTTATTTAAAATGCCGACTCGGAACAATCAAATCGCGTTATCGAAAGCGATAAATTAGCGTCACGCCGGCAAATGAGCGGTAGCACGTATTTCGTATTAATCATATTAATCACCGCACGGAAAATGTAACATTCTTCGGGGAGAGAGAGAGAGAGAGAGAGAGAGAGAGAGAGAGAGAGAGAGAGAGAGAGAGAGAGACGACGACAACGAACAGCCGCGGCTGAACACATATTCCAAATTGTCGGCGACTCTGTTTTGACGATAAATATATATCACGAGCAGACTGCGCCTCCCATCCCCCGCGTTGCGAATAAATCACATGTATGGTAAACAAGTGCCTGCTCGGCTGTCTGACTGTGCCAAAGTTGTTTCACTGTCGCGCAACGCGCGCATCGGGGATGGCTTCTCCCGATTTGCTATAGAAATCCTGAAATTTTTACCTCGCGAATCAAAGATACAAGCGAGAGATACCCGTAGCAGCGAGACCGATCAAAAAGTGTAACAGATTTTATTTTTTCAACAAATATATCGTTCGTCTCGAACCCGCTAAGTTTCACGGGCGTATGGGTTTTACCGATATTCTCGGAGCCCGCGATGAGAGTGGCTGTTGTTTTTCGTGTTTTACGTAAATCAAATACGCTTTGCGGAAATATAGAATATTGTAAGCGCTGCCGCATTTTAATATTAAAGCTTTACATTTGCTGTCTATGTTTATTATGTATAAATCAGAACGACGGCTGTTAGTATAAACGTTTATATAAATAAAATTGTTTTTTTTCTCTCTCTGTCTCTCTCGTCCTTTTTGCAAATTTGCGCTGCAAACGAAAACAATTATTTATACAAACAGAAATATTATTTATACAAATGCGCCATGGAAAATAATGAATATTATTTGCGCATTCATGCGCGAGTAGTGCCGTTCAGAAAACATTATTATTATAACATTTTTAACGCGTTGACCCGACAAATTTTATATGTGCCATAAGTATAAAATAAAATTTTCAATACACCGTGTGCGGCGTGTGTGTGGGTGTGCCATTTAATTTATATGCAATATATACTGTTGAAAAAAAAAAAGATAAATTGTTTAACACAGTGTATTTCGAGTTTCGCATTGTCGTTTGTGTCATTCAGAATTTTTGGCAAGCGGTTGAGGCACGTCAAATCACAGTCAATGTATTGTAAAGTGACATAATCAGGTGACGAGAGAGGTGATGAGAGATTTAAATCTGTATTATATACTTGAGAGTTTCTCGACAACTATTTACTTTGGTCGACGAGCTTTCGGCGAGTTTGCGCCATTCGTCCGGCTGACGATAACGTCGTCGTTTAATTCGACGCGACTATATCGTTTTCCAGTCGGAGAAAAGAGATCGTCGTAATTATCGTTTTACGACGGTCGTGAGATTTCTAACCGTAGCCACCACGTAGTCTTTATACGACACTCCTGACAGTAAGAGAGTGAGAATGAGAGAAAACTAAAATCCGAGACGACGGACTCGACCTTTGTCAGCCGCCTGAAATCGGATGTTGAATTTTCCGGAGAGATAAGCGAGTTCGCAGTCTCCTTCCGTCCGTGTCCCGACCCTTGCGAAAAGAGAAGAGAGCGACTTCTTTCTGCACTCTAATAATTATTTGCTGGGCGTTCCGCGTCACCGATAAAATAAAATCGATAGGCACTCGCTGAAATAGGAGCGGCGAATCATCTCTCTCTGAAAGTTAAAGGACGATGTGCTTCGTACGTAATTTTTTTTTATAACGTAATTGATTTCGCGCAGCAATACATTTTTTTTACGGGTGTCAATTACGATCTAAAGTTTTAAGAGCTTCGCGCTTCGTGTGAATTGCGTATTATTTTAATAACAAACTAAAACAAAACAAAATTGATCGGAAATGTTAGGAACGCCGACCGCGCTGAACAATTTATTTTCATTAAACGATTTGCGGTTATTTCTGTGTCGCCTTCCGCTTTATTTTCTCACAGCTTACCTCACTGCTGCGCCGGATGTTATACGGTCGCCTTGTCGTTAATGGTTTTAAAGTCTTTATAGGATTAGAAGCGTCTTCGTGCCGGCTTACTCTACGGAAGATTAACTGGCCGACGACTTTCTCATTTACCTTCCGCCGTCCTAGATCTCATTTCGTCAAGCAGGAAGTTCCCAAATTGCATCCATTACGCTATTACCCAGTTAAGTCACGTGATTGGAGCAAGTTGTTCGAAACGAAGCAGCCATCCTCTCTCGGTCATAGAGCGTAAATTGCACAGTTTCCATGTGTGTGTGTATGTGTGTTGAATGATATTTAATCGCTGCCGATAGAATGTACGCACGGGCGCGCGGAACTAGAAGCGATATAAAAATTGTAACATGTAATTGAAAGAATCTCAAAAAGCTCGATGATTTGAATAAAAAAAAAAAAAAAAAAAAATTAAAACGAGCTTTTGCAATTAATGATAAAAATACCAGGTATTAAAATATTATTAAAAATAAATAATACTTTTATATTATATAAATGCGCAAAAATACCAAAAGTCACTATACGAGCCTATATGTCGAATGTACGTGCAAATATATTTTTTAAACGTGTAAATTAATACGCGTAATAAAATTTCAATTGAATTCAATTTGAAAATTCATCTGCACGCTTGCATTTCATACAGATAAAATTCTCAATTTACACCTCTATGAAATTTAAAAAATTCATCGCGAAAGAAGACAATTTAACATTTAATCTGTCGTGGACTGTAGCTGATAAGCACGCGATTACCGTGTCTGTTTTATTCTTCAATTTCACTCGACAGCGAGCGAAAACGGACAATCTAATGCTGCTAATCAATTAGACGTCATTACGGGTCGTTGAGATCATCAAGATTCCATATACATTATGCCGCGACCGCGAACGATATTTGCTTAGCGCGCCCGAGCATCGTTTCATATTAATTTCGACAGAAAATTAGTCGAACGAGTTTGCGGCGAGCGCGAGCCACGTCGAAAGCGCGCGAGAGCTTAAAAGCTGAACGCGATTTCGCGCACACAACTGGAGGCGTATAAACGTTCGATTTACTAATATAACGGTGCTCGAGAGGTCAGCGGACCACTATCTCTCTGTCTCTCGGCTGAAAACTTTTAATGGTTTCGGTCACATGTTCTCGTGGCAATTGTTCTGTGAGAGGTTCGCCTTGTTTTTCACTTTTTTTTTTTTTTGGTCGTTCAAAATCGAACGTGCCGTAAAAACCCTCGGCGAAATTGATTAAAAATATCCTTGTCACAATTCAGACACGTGCTTGTTATTCAACGTCTCTCAATAGCTTTACATTGTATCGTTAATTAAAATAATTCCTTCTCAACTAAAACTCTATTTTGTTTTAATTAAACGCACAGTTTCAAATTAAACAATTAATTTAATTCTCCCGCATCAAGCTTTTGACTTCGCCCCTTGTTTCTTGCGCGCGAGTGTGTTAATTGTGTGAACGTTGGATAAAACAATTTGTTGTTTACATTTATATTTTTCACCGAAACCCGAGCGACAGAATTTATATTGCTCGATCAGCGCGGGCCAAATTTATCTTTCAAACGACGTTGTTCCGCAGACAAAAGCAATTGTCTTCCTGATTTAAAGGCCGCCGCCACTGTCGCCGCGTACGCATATATATATATAAGTATACAGCGACAAGTTGTTTGCGCTCGCAAATCTCTTAGTTTGCCGCCTTGTGTGTTCAGCCAACTCTCCGCCGCGTTGTTTTCGATATAGCGCTCGGGAATACTTTCGTTAAAAGTATTTTAACTAGCACCAGGGATAAAATGTACAGCTGTAAATATCACACTCGCAGTTTCTCTCGTAATAATCAGAAGGTGTTTACGTCTGCGTAGAAAAATCTGAAGAGCTCGGAATTCTCGGCGCAAACGTTTGCTGTCTTTTTTTTTTTTTTTTTGAGTGGAAAAATGTTTGAAAAATTCTCCGAGAAAATTTATTTTCGATAAATACTGAGCGAGAACGTATAAAACAACGTTTGCCGACTAAAAGCAATTAATCACTGAATTTTTAAGTTCAAGTAAATAATTTATCGGGCACAACGACGTTTTCCCTCGTTAAATTTTCCAAGCGGAAAGACTCGGCGGGTCGCGCCGCCGTTCAACGCTCGCGAAAAGTTTTCCTCGCGTAAGATGGATGTCCGAGCAGGTGCTGCGTTTCCGAAGAAAATTTTATTTCCTTGGAACTCGCTCGAGCGCGAATGATCGAGCCTCGCATATAATGTCCTAATTACTTTGTTAATGCGAAAGCGTACTTAGCGAACGAGATACCGTCCCTTGTCGGTCTTATAACGCGGCTAATAATCGTTCAACATCGAACGCGGCTTTAATTCCCTAAGGTCAAACCCCGTCTGTGTCCGTACCACCTAGCCTCTGTCCTTTTGTTCTCTCCCTCGCGATTAGGTTCCAGACGGGAAATCCACTTTGAAGCTTGCTTTAATCATTGCCAACAGAGATGGGACCTGGGCACTTGATTCCCAGTTAATTAGCGTCCTTCCATTCCGAATGGATCTCAGTCTACATTTTCTTATAGTTTGATTTGTGTTGAGGCTAACACACTGCGAAACACAACGACCTTTTTCGTAGTTACCGTTTAAATGTTTCTCGTTCGTTTGTGATAGTCCTAGAGAGATTTCGCCATTTCTTTCTCACTGATGTGATATTTACATTAAGGAAAAAATAATGAGAAAGAATTAAACAGAATCAGTTTGAAGGGAGATAATATTTCATTGTCGCAATAAGAAGATCGTCGTCTTGACGTGGGTGGACATCCAATCGCTCGCTTTTGCACACACGCTCGTCGAAACATTCGATTGCGCCATTGTCTTGACATTTAGCGGTCTCTCGAATTCGGTCTGTATGACCTCGTCATTGTCCATCCCGTAAACGCGCATTATTGTTATTTGTTCCCGGCATTATGTCCCCTACTTACGACCATGAGCCATTTTGACGTGATTCCGCGAGGTTTCCTAGCAACGACGATGACAAGGCTGCGCGAAATCGAACAGTTCGCAGAGTTGCTACAATGTAAGCGATTATTGAATCTCTGGAAATGAAACTTTATACGACGTCCGTTTTCTCGCGGTTATACGAGGCTCGTCTGTATATTGCGATCGTTCGCTCGTCGGACACGGCCGACTGTTTACTACTGCGACGCGCGGCCTATCGTCGATCACATCCCTGCGTTTCTAATGACGCGCGCTTACCATATGTACCCTAATTACGAAACACACTACTCTAATCTCCATGATGCGTTGATGCTTCGCGTTCGACGTCAGTCCAATTATCAACAATCGAGGTTGTTACGCAAATGTTTGAAAAATGTCGACACAGCCGTAGTGCGAAGATGTTAATTAAATAAAATATATATTTCGCGTAAACATCTAGCACATCGGCTCGCATTGAATACATTTTTCTCCAGTTTGAGTTTAATGAAGTTTTTTGTTTCATCAACAATACGTTTTGTTGGCAGAACAAAAGACTTAGCAAATTTTTCTTGCTGCCCATACAGTAATTAATTTCTCGCAATCCAGAAAATCTTTGTTTTCCCCGTGATAAAATTACTTATTCTGAGATATTCCGAATGACTGAGGATTATGACGATTCGACAAGAGAAAAAAAAACAAGCTCCTCCGACATCCACTCGATATCGTCCGCAGCTGTTTACCGCTCGGTTATTGAAATACTTGTTGGCACACAGCGGCGCATCGATGAAAAGAGTCCCGAATTTTCATGAGAGAAAAGGGAGCAGAGGGCGGATAAGATATTGTCCAACTTCGGCGACGCGACTCGGCGACAAAGTAACGAAGCACCCGATTTCCTTCTCCAACGATGAAACTTTCTTTCGTCTAGTTTTCAAGAGAGGAGGGTTTTAATGCAGTCGCACGCGCGCTCACCGCACCGGCGATGCTTTGTGTGTCGCTCGCGCGGAACGTATGCTATTATCGGCTTAATGAAGGCGACGACGCCGAAAGTTTCCCGTCGCGCGGAAGAGAAGTCTGCGCTCGTCTACCTCCCAAAAACGGCTAACAATAAAACGCGGCGTTCGTTCTTCAGATCTTCCTGCAATTATGTCATTTTGTAGACTTCATCGGACATTCATTATGCTTTATTGCGTCATTGCGCGGAGCGAGAATTAATTACAATTATTATTCTAATTTCATTATTACAATTGTTGTTGTTATTATTATTATTATTATAATTACGGTTGATAATTAATTGCAATAATGCGGAATGAATTCTGCCGACCTACGTGACTGATTAATTTCGTCGAAATATTCCGCACGATGTTTCGATGCTCCGCGATGTTGCGTGTAATAATGTTGCAACGCAACTGACTGCGAAAACTGACTGCAAACTCCCGGCCCGGAGATATCATAAAACGCCAGGCATCGTGATATTTTGCGTCGTATAACGGCGCGCGCCGTGTGCGTCAGCGTTAATGCGCCTCGTAACAAACACGCGTTACGCGATACATTCGCAAAATAGAAAAGGAGAGAGAGAGAGAGCGCGCGCGCAGACATGCGGAAGCGCACGCGAGCAGTCGCGATGTCGCTCTGCGCGAATTTTAATGCCACGTCGTTTAACGCCCCGGACGTCTACCTATTGTGCGCCACTCGCGCGGAATGCGATCTATTATCAATTTAATGAAGCGCCTGCGAGAGCGCGCCCGGGAAAATTCGCAGCGCGTCGCAACCGGACACTTTTTAACTCCGGCAATTCCGCGAGAGTAACTCTCCGCCGAAAGTTACACGCGGAACGTGTCATCCGCAAATTGTTTCTCGATGAAGTTCGAACTTTCTCGCCGCGTTTCTCTGATGACGAATAAAAAAAAAAAAAAATATTGGCACGCAGGGATGGAATTAATTGACAAACGTTTTTAAATATTGAGCGATGTGCACGCGAGATTCCTGGCGTGTGTGTGTGTGTGTGTGTGCAATACCGCGTTTAAAATGCGAACCGCGATGTGTGACGAGCGTGTTATTAAACATTTCTGCGACTTGATTGAAACAGTAATTAGTAATATGAACATTTCATCATATTATCGTACTAATCAATCGATTGCCACTTACTGAAACAAATGTGTATGTAATTCGATAAAACGATTCGACGAGTCGCAATCGCGTTACTATCTTCAATAAACCGTAGCTGCGTCGTTGATAATAAAAAAAAAAAGAAAAAAAACCAGTAAATATAAAAACTGCACATAACTGTAGTATTTTTTACATAAACATTGTTCCATAAAAACGTAACTGAAAATATTGTTATGTTCGACTTTATTGTAATTTCTAGTTAAACTTGTTACGTGTTTATGTTACGAGAAGTGCTTTTAAGAACATTTTTCCCATGATTTATATTTCTTTACCAGTAATCCAGAACGCAAATATCTCGTTTACGAACTCGCCAAAAATTTACAACCGAATGAGTATCAAAGCAAGAATTGCTTAACGAACTGTCTGGCGAAGGATCTCAATTGCTTAACGAGAGAGACATCCTTCAAAGAAACCGGAAATAGTTATCGGCTACTGTCCGCTCTTGCTACTTCGATTGAATGTCCGTCTTAGTTCTACGAGCTTTCGTCAAAGCAAGGAACTTTCCTACAGAGATTTCTTCATTTATTTATTTACGGATGAAAAAGATAAATAAAGAAATATATAAAGCAGAAATCTCTGTATGTACAAAATTCACACAACACTAGTTTAAATATTTTTACAACAAATATACAGTTCTATTAAGTTTAAACTAAATCAAGACACAAAACTTTTGAAAACACTATTGCGAGAAAGACATCTTGGCTAGAAGTCTTTTTCGTAGTGAATTTGTTTAAATTTTGTTTAAATTGGAGAGTTAAATGAATAATTCATATATATGTGATGCAAAAAGTAACATGTTATATAAATTTTAAAATTATTATATGAATTTTAGAATTATTATTCTATTCAAATTTTCTACGTGTTCTACGTTAACTTAAAACCATATTAAAATTATATATTAATTAAAACTATATAAAGTAAATATTAAAATATTAATTGAAAATCGTAAAATATTAATAAGTTTAAAATATTAATTAAAAATATATATTAATATATTAATTTATAGTTTTGCACGTACATTCAGCGTGTGGCTTGTTTTTTTTAAATTTAAATCTAATTGAAGTTGACGACAATAAAACATCAAGTATTAATCGTTAATGTTCGTTGCAGCGAATCGTAAAAAGAAGTACGTTAAAAATTTCTTACATTTTTCCTCCTTCTTTCTTTGTTTTTCTAAAAAAATGTCTTAATTGTCTTCAGAAAAATTATAACGAGACCTCCATTCAACATGAATAGTCGTTGTACATAAAATAATTTTTTCGAAATAATATCAAATGCAAATTTACGCAAAGAATACAGCCCCCATTAGAGACTCCGCTTCTTATCAAGTCGTGCAGTTTAATCACCGACTTATGCAGAGCTAAGTAGAAGGAACAAAAGGTAAACTGCAAAAAAGAAAAAAAAAAAAAAAAAAAAAAAAAAAAAAGAGAAGTACTCGGAGAAAAGATTATGTAGTTTTGTGAAAAGACTAATGAGCTTTTTTTTTTGAGCTTGACGTACATGTTTGTTCGTCTCTACTCTATTGTATTGTTCTAGTTTTATTGTTACTTCTTCTCGATAATGTAGAATTGGAAATATAAATCACTTTATTTTATTTTAAAAAAAACATGAATCTGATGAGACGAAGTGTTATAACAGTCATGAAATGACATTATATTGGTGCACACAAGAAAATTATGTTCTTTTACTCGTTTGCTTTATGATTAGGAAGAGTTTTTTATTTAAGACACGAAATTGGCAATAAATTGATTGTGGTGATCGTTGCTCCATATTTTAATCGCGCATTAATCATTTCTCTGCTCCCGAATAATGGACCGTGATAAATTCACTGTGAACGGGTGGAGAGAAATTTTAATTGAAATTGATTTGTCATTTACATTTATGATGTTCAGAATATAAGAGATCGCGAAGTGATAATTTAATGAGAATACATATCGCATTAATTATCTATATGTACGATTAATTAGATCGTTTTAATCACTTCACCGTTATTAATATCCGGAAATCGCGGCGAGGAATCTTTTTTTTTATTTTTTTATTTTCACGTCAGAACGCGAAATCAAATACATCGAATATTTAATGAAAAAAGTTTCCCTGGATGAGCTTGTGTCAGTAATCATACGCTTATCTCGAAGATAAAACCTTGTTTCGAAATGCACATCGAATTTGAATCAAACCAACGGCTCGTTAAATCAGTTATTTCATATGAAAAAGTCTTTTGAAAGAACGTAATGGACAATGAGATAAAAGTTCGACTATAATTTTAAGCTTTGTTTCGCTCGTCGATAAAATTATCTCATAACATCCACTGCGGATGTGAAACGTTGCGTCGAGAAACGGTTCGGTTTGGTACTTTTTTGAGGCTTAAGAGACTTTAAAAAAGATCCGCATTGTCGAGAGATCACGAATCGACCGCAAATCGTACGCTTCAAGATTCAAGTGTAATCTTCACGGACGACTCTCGGGAAGAGTGTATGGAGAGCGAACCGGTTAAGACGTGTCAAAATCACTCTTCGCGCGGAGAGAAAAGCAAAGAAAGAAAGGCAAAGAGAAATTGTAATGATGAGCGACGAAAGGGAAGGGAAAATCGCGTGGTGGATCTCTGGGGAACGCTACCTGGAATGTTATAATGAGGTGAAAAACGTGGTCGGACGCGCGCACGTTAGGGGGTTCGAGTTTTTCCAGCCGCCAATCTGCGCGAGAAAAGCCAAGTGGGAGTACTTTAAGGATGTGGAGCCCTCGAGAGAGGCGTGAAACCGACGTCAATGAGGCAGCCGAACTTCCTTCTACAACGGGCAAAGTGCCATCACGCGGGCGCGTCTTTCCCTCAGTTGTACTTCCTTACGACCGTCGCAGTTTTTCATTCTTCTTGCCCGACGCTTTTTTTCACCGCGTGAAAAATGTAATCGAGCACGCGGCAGCGAGTTCCTTAATTTCGCGGAAACAACGCGAAAATCTTCGCGTCGAGAGTCCTTGCCACAGATGAACATTTTAATTTACAAGTTGCCGCACATTTTGCACATCTTGACAACATCATTTTGCGGAAAAATCGGCGGATTAGTCAGGGATGTTGTCTTCCTTGTTCTCTATTAGTTTAACGCGTAAACTTTAGAATCGTGGGACTTGGACATTTGTGAGAGATTTATCACAATTAATTATTTAACGCACGTTAAGATTTACAGCACCCAAAGAGTAAAACATGTATCTTCCGGAACAGAATCCTCTAAAATCACCCGGTTTAACAGAAATTTATATCTCAAAGTTCAACCAACAACCGCTGTTGTTAACTCCGACGAATATCTACGCGCGCGGTAGCGCGGAGAATTGCAACAATTTGTATATGTATAACTGGGTCGTAAAGATTGCGAACTTAAACGTGTCACAACAATGCAAATTATTCTCAACGTTTGCTTTTGATTTTGCGCGCGCCGCGCTTGTTGGGAAAATCAAGTAAGTAAGACAAAGCGCGCGTCGGGACGTGTCGCATTAGTAGGTGCACAAATGAAAACGAATTCGGAGGATTGTAAGAACCGCTGAAGTAAGATGTTTCTACGAAACAGCGCACTTCTGTTCAAAATCCATCATTTCTTTGAGACACCAGATTGGATGCCACGTAGATTTCGGAAAATCCCGTGCGTCGGTCTCTCTCTCCGTGCGGTTGTTGGTTACAAACTCGAATTTAAAGAGCGTGTCTCACCGCCGATGGCGTGACACCAGCACCCGTTCCCCGTCGGAAATCAGAACGATCCAGGCGGACGCAATTTCCGACGAGAGACACGCTCTAATTCAATGCAAAGATGGACCCGGCACACAATAGCAGCGCCGCGTGTGGTCCCCGTGAGTGCCTGCACACAGATCAGAAATTCGCACGTGTGCAAGCCGAGAGAGAGAGCGAGAGCGAGAGAGACATAATCGCGCGATGGAGGTGGCGAACCCGGTGGAATTTGAATGCGCCTTCGTGTAGCGACCGCGCGAGAGGAAACATCCAGAGCGCGGTTGTCGCGTACAAACGGGACTTAATTAACTCGGCTCCAGTTGCGCGCGTGTTGTTGTATACGTATATACTTCGACAAGTACATACATTTGCCGAAAGTGTTCGCGGCTTTTCCATCACGTTATCGCACAAGGGGCTGTCTGTTATTTTTTTATCTCGATCAGATCGCGACGTTGCGATTAACATTCGTTGCTTTCAACACAAGAGAAACGTTCTCTTTGGCCGCGCGATTATCCGCGTTCAACATTTTTGCCGAGATAACTCCGGTGCGCCGAGAGAGCGATATGAACTCTCGTATGCGCGCGAGAGAATATCAAATTTCGCCGCGAGTTACATAAAGTCGTGCTTACCGGGCCGGGCAACAAACGTAACGAAGCAAGAATTTCTCGCGAGGCGAGAGGGAAGAGGAGATTCCTATAAATTTCGTTATCCGAGCCCGGTTCTGACACAAATAACAAAGTTTGGACAGGTATAACTCTCCCCCGAAAGTTTTCTTTCTTGATTTTCAACGAGAGCAAACGCCGGGACCGGAACTAATCAATGCCGCGCCCGATTCCGGAACGTTTCGATTAAACTACGTAAAAAATAAACATCGCCTATCATTGCGACGGAAGCGATTGTGCGAGCGCGTTCCATCGAGGACAATTTTATTCGAGCGCAAAAATCGTCATACGGCAAAACCGTTATTCGCACAGCGCGAGATTTCTCTTTCTATCTATCTCTCTCTCTTCTTTCTTTTTCAGATTCGCGGTAAATCGCACAAAGCAAGCGGTCTCGCTTCTTTTACAATTATAAGGATTACCATTGTTCTCTTTTTTTGTCGCGTACAGGGGTCTTCCGTTTAATTCCATAAAGAGGAACGCTAATACGGCACAATCCTTCTGTTCAAGTCCACTGCGTATAAACTTCGTAATTAATAATAGAATAATTAATATTATGTCTCGGTGAACTTGCGCACTCGGCTTGAACAGAAGCGCCGGGATTTCGTTTCCGGATTACAAAGTTTGTTAATAATCGCAGTCTCGCCTGTGTGTAACAGCCCCGCATCGGTACAGAGGATCTTTGAAAATTAGCTTGTTTGTCACGAACTTTCGTCGCCGCGCGATCGCGGCAGTCTCTGTCATCCAGACGCGAATAAGGCTCGCGAAGTGACAAAAAGTGTCGTTTTTCATCGGAAATGTTCCGTTTGATCAAAGAATTTGTCTCATCTGTTGAGAAAGATGTTCTTTTCCAAGCGTAGAAAAAGCGCGTTCGCGGAAAACATAAGTGCATCCCTTCAAAAATAAATTATCAAATTTAATTTTTCCGCGAGAGATGAAATTTGATTGTTTTACTTTTTTAAGTCCAATTTTTTTTTCATTCCATAATTTGTGTGCGTGTTAACAGTTTTTCGATCAGTGTGCGAACGACGCGGCATTTATCGCGATTTCCGCGTTCGTCACACCAATGTTCGCAATTTTCGTGTGTCGGCCAAAAATATGACTGTTGGTTTTTGCAAGCAATTTCGCCAACACAGACGCGCAACGTAGTTGTTCAGCGCGAGAGGTGGCCGAATAAAAATTCGAATGAGAAGTTAGTATCTACCACGAACACATTTCCGACACAAACGAGAGAGGGAGGACTGGAAAGGGGGAGCGGGAACAAAAACGGAACGAGGGAAAAAAAAAACAAAAGATAGGGAAACGAAGTTTCGGACAAACTTTTTGTCGATACGGATGGAGGCTCGTCAGGAAAAACGAAATCTGCAAATAAGAAATAGTTTCCGCTCTCGCAGGAAGTTAATTTGGATGTTCCTCGGGGGGAAAGAAATCGAAACGATTTTTCACATCCGAAGAGAAAATAGGAGAGGACGCGCCTGACAGTTTGCGCGCGATTTATCTGCGCCACGCGTCTCAATCCCGGCGCGCAATAATATTTTACGTCTGTATGAATAGATAGCTAGCAAAATACAATAAATCGATCGCGTTTTAGCACACGAAATCGAGCGACGCAAATTGAAATTTTGCGCAATTGCAGATTTATATAAAATTCAGAGTTTGATCGCACAAAATTGTAAACTGTGCAAAATAAATATAATGCGAGGAGTCTAGGAATTAAAATAGAGACGATGTAAATGTTATCACCTAGAATAATTCTTTTTGCACTTCTTATTTACGCTCATATATAATTTTTACTCTACTTTCACGGTTTATTAGAAAAACGCGTAACTTTCATTCCGAGTTTTTTCCGAGCGAGTTGTTTGCAAACAAAAACATGCACCCGTAAGACTATCTTTCTCGTGACAGCGCGGATATAAATTCTTTCTCGCGGTGAACCAGGGATTAAGCAGGAAGGATTAAAGACCAGTGACGAAGAAGACGGAAAAAAAAATACAAAGGTGCGCTCGTGATGCGGCAACGCGGGACGCATCTGCGTCGCGCCGTGAACCACATTCTTTCCGCTCACTTTAATCCGAATACGGGCGGCGGCCCTTTTCTCATTTACCTTTTCTCGTCCTCCTCTTCTTTGCTCGCGCAAAGTCTGCGGAATAAAGTTGCTCAGTCGAGAATTACACCGAACTCATCTGTAAAGAGCAGGTTACTTATTTTTTTCAATGTCTCTCTATGTAAGAGAGAGAGAGAGAGAGAGAGAGAGAAAACAATATTGTTTAAAATATTTTTAACATTAAACAGACATAATAATTTAGCAACAAATTTCAGCTCATATGGTATCATTAGCAAAGATTAATTTTAGGAAATATCGATTCCGTGCGCTCTAAATCACTGGAGTTTTACTGTAAGTAGTAAAACTATAATATGAAAAGTAAAAATCATAATAAATTTCAAGTGTTATATTTGAAGCGCGCGGTTTTCTCGTCGAGATATAATTGACCGATGCAAAGGAACGAAGGGAAAAAAGGTACAATTGCCCGATTGAATTGCAAAGCTCGTTTTGGAACGGACGAACCGTTTCCTTCGTGAGAATCTTTGTCGAAAGCTCGCCCACCTCTGCTGTTTGTTTGAGCTCGCGAGTCTTTGTAAAAAAAATTATTAACGTGCGAGTGACCGTCAAAGAGCGCGCGCGCGAGTCGCGTGTTTGTGCCAACTTGCTCCAAACCGTTGTAATCGCGTTCAGGAATCTGCATTATGCTACCCGTATGCTACTACACACCCGTATATATCAGCTTCACTCGTACTCTCCCGACGGTTCGGCCGCTGCCATCAACTTTGCATCGAGTTTACTCCGCCCGTTTGCTCGTTCGTTAGATCTATACAGCGGGAGCTCGATTCGACGTAACACCGCGTCCGCGCGCGCGCTATCCGCATCTCAAAGGAAATTGCGAGCGACAGAGAGACGCGTCCGTCGTTTGATAAAAAAAAAAAAAAAACTTTCTTTTTTTGTGTTTTACAAAACTACCGAGGGATTGAGGACCGCCGAAACGTGAAACGACAGGGTGGTTTTAATCGCGTTCGGCAATGAGACGACGTCAGACGTGGAGACGTGAAAGCTAAATTCCGCGCATTTCGCAGTCCGCTGCGGAAATCGTTCAATAAGACAGTCGAAAGAGACGCGGAAAATTGAATTGCAAATCTCCGTACGAAGCGAACTCTGTAATTCTATATCGATTTCGCGCGCGTTCGATATATGTATTTTCCGCACAAAGAGTTTAAAACACAAAAAGCGCTGCACATGCCGGTCATCATTGCCGCGCATTGTGAAAGCAAGCAGTTACATCGATGTTAAAAAGCAAAGTTTTATTTTTTTATTTTTGTATATTTTGCGCGTTTTATGTATTCGCGCAAAATGTAAAAGTAAAAAAAACGCAAATATATATATATCGCACAGTTGCGATAAAGCAGCAGCAATTTGAAAATGGAAAATTAGTTAACACGCGCACGTGAATTGCGCGTGGCGTTTTTCGCCCGCGGTTTTTCCCACGGTAATTCCAGGCTACTGTTGTTTCTATGTATCGCATCGACCAGAAAATAAAACAACACTTACAAAATGCGCAGTTGTTAGGCGGCGCCGGTGTCTCCGGTGACATGTGCGCGCGTCGTGTCACCGCAAGCTTTTTTTTCCCCCCGTCATTCCGATGCGCGAAACGCAATTTGTTGTCTGTAGCAAATATTGAACGTATTGTCATTTCGCTCGAAATTTGCAGCGCCGCTAAAAAGAATTTGTGTTTGATGCGACATGTTTATTACGTCGACCGCAATTCCGCGTTTATTGTGACACATAAATTAACGTTCTCGCTCTCTTCCCGCGCGAGATAGAAATGTTGTCCGCGTTGAAAAGTATATAACTATATTGTCTCGCGTTAGAGACGCTCGTGATAGTTCAAATAATTTTGTTAAATTCTCGCGGACACGGAAAATTCGAACGGAATTAAATATTGGGACGCAAATTACACGTCAAATATACATTTTATATTGCGTACGTATTTGTTCTTTATCATTTGTACGTGACATTAAAAATGTGTCGCGAGATTGTGTAGCGGCTCGCAACTTTAACGCTCTCCGGTTAATACACTTAGATTAGCTTATCGGGGATGTAAAAAGAGCCGGGGAAGTCGTCAGAGCTTACGAAGAAAGAAAGTAAAGTTGTTTCCATCTAGAAAAGGGTTGCTCGGAACTTTTAAAATATATCCCGTCTCCTTCCCGCTCTTTTTATCTCGATCGGGTTATCCCTCCTTTCTCCCTTGATTTTACTTCATTTTCAACTTCGCGAACATAATAATCCGGGTTTTCTCGAAACAAATAGAGATGGAAAAAGAAGATATACTCTCTTTGTTTCTCGAAACGAGAGAAGTGCGCATAACGAGCGCAATATAAGACAAGCTGTTAAAAAAAAAAAAAATAAAAATAAATCCAAAGAGAAACCAACAAAAGCTTTGGACACAGATGGTGTTGCGTAAAAAAATTATTATTATTTATAATTTATTTCTAACGTTATTCGATCCGGAATTAGATCATCTTCAGAAACAGTTCTTACACAACACCATCTGTGTCCAATGCTCTTTCTTCCCTTTAAATGTTCTTTCTTTTTTTTTAATTCGGGAGCTTTCTACATCCTAACATCACTGCAAGCTGTTTCTTTATGTATGAAAAATACAAAGCACACCGTATTATTCCGCAACGAACAGTAATTTTGATAAATGATTATTGCAACACTAATATTCCTACGTACGTTATAATATCCGCAAACGTACACATACACACACGTATGTTTATATTACTCTGCATTACGATATTAGATAATTATAATATCCGCGATAATTATAATACTCTCTATTCCGTTAGGGGAACAGAAATATTAATCCCGCCATCGGCCGTCAGCGGTTCGTAAACAATAATTCGCGTCGCGCGCGCGGTGCAAAATTAATTTTTACGACCGCGTCGATTAAACGCTCAGCGGCCGCGCGCGCGCGCGCGGAGAGGGAGGAAAGAGGCTAATGATTCATCAATTTCAATTCCCATGATTTACACACCTGCGAAATTACGTGCCGGACGTTTCGTTCGGGCGCGAAGAAATACGATCGGTCTGGTAATCATCGTGGCGAGCGCGCGATGTATCATCGAGCCGTTCGGTTCGATCGACTTTTTTCCCCATTTTTGACGACTCCTCCCCCACATCTCTTCTTCTTCCCATCCCGCGAGAGCCGGTGCGTGTATTGCGAGGATCGGCGTCGGCGAAAGCCCGCGCGCGCGTTTCATCGAGTTGCCCGTTGCATTATTTCCGACATAATCGCATTCGTTCGCGGTTTATCGGCTCGCCCGTTAAATCGATACATCGGCTGCGCGCGGAAGGATAATCCGGCCAAATGAGTTCCTCCGATGGAAATGTGTTCACCCGCAAAATTTGTCGCTTATTCAGCGACAGTATTCGCGCGTTCCACGCGAATGCTGTTTTGTTCGGACGCAATTGAAACAACAACACAAAGACACAAACGTTAAATAAAAAACGACGACCGATTCTTTTCAGCAACGTGTGACGTTACACACGTTGCACAAAAAAGAATCCATACAATCCGAAAAAAAATATATTAAACATCGAAACACACAGAGTTATACGTTTACTTTAATCGGCGATATTGGAAGGCACTTGTCAATATACAAGTGTCGCAAATACACTTCGGAATCACGGCTCGATGTGATTTTTAATCACCGCGAGCACCGGCGCGGTGTGCTCGCAAAAGCGACGCGGATTATTGAGCTGTTCGCCGTGTCGCGGGAGGCAAAATCAAGTAAATATCCCTATCGATGAAATCGACAACAGACGGGAAGCGTTGTCAATGAAACAACGGATCGCGGCGCGTCGCGGATGATCGGCGCGACGTGTATGAAATAGAATTTGCTCAAGTTTTAATTGCCGCCGCGCAAGACGGCAGTCTCTTCCGTTCTCTCGTCGTGCTACTCGAGCTTACAGAGAAAGAGAGATTGTGTGTGTGTGTAGTAGTTGCCAGCAGCGTCAGTGTTTCGCGGCACAAGTGTTTTCACCCCTCGAGCACTCCACCCGGCACACAACTCCACCGTCGTCGACAACGTCCTTTATACCGCGTTCCCTGTCGCAATTTACAACCCTCTCACGCGGGGAGCACGCGCGCGCGCTCGCTCTCCATCCCTTTTGCGACGAAGTCAATCTCTGCGACTTCGCTGACGTTCCTGTTTTATTGGGCGCGATCTGTATTTACGAGCTCGCCCCGACCATTTTATTCCATTGTCGTTACACCGTCGGTGCGCGTTGCGGTAGGTCATTGGCGTGATCGATGGAGGTCGCGGGTTTCGTCATCGAAGATATATCGACGCCTCTTTCCGTGCTCCGTTCACATTTGTTACTCTTCACGTTCATTTTGCAAATTTATACGAATGCAAAAGAAAGAACATTTATCTCGCGCTAGTTTATCCGGCGCTTGTGTGTCTTATCAAAATTGATGCGTTCCTACGATTAGAATTCAACGAGAAAAGAGTAGTTCGTTAACTTCAGGAATTATTCACTATTTGCTTGTAATCATTGCTTGTAATCTGATGCATAGCGACGACGTGGTTTTTCAGAGACTAACAAGATTACCGATTTACTTTCTTATTTTTCTCAAGCGCGGACTGAGACGAAATTACATTCTTTCTTCGAAGAAACAAGTTACGTAATTATTTAACGAGATGATAAAACAAACAAAACCTCCATCGGTAACGAGCAGTCACCGCCATAATGAGCGAATAAATAGCGGTGTATTGTATATCGATCGTCTATTCAGAAAGAAAACCGTCATGGCGAACGGGGGAGGGTAAATCTATTGAAAAATTCTCCTCCAACGAGCATCGCGAGCTCGCGAATGAAATCGACCGAACTTCTCTCGCATCGCTAACGCTCGAAGGCGCTCCTGCCACGACTTTTCCAGGAACGACAGAACGAAGGCGAAGTATTGGGCGGAAATCTGAGACTGGGGAACCTACCAAAGGGAATATCGAGGCCGAACCGACGACCCGAAGAAAAAGAAAACCGGTCACTTTATCGAGTCTTTCTGGTGAATGCTCTTCGCCCGCAAACCCTCCTCCAAACTTCTCCTCTTCGCGTCCGGAAAAGCCGCGTTATCGCCGGATATCAAGTCCGGTACGTTCAAAGTACTACGTGGAGCTTTTTTTCGCTCACGCGTGCGCAAGTCTCGATCCGAGGCGCTTCATTGAAAGGAATCGATCTCTCGATGCAATATTCAACGGCGAGCATCGTTATTTGAAGAAGCACCGAAGCGATAGCGCGGAAGTTGCGAACGCTAATCGATTCTATCAAGAGAATTCTGGTTATATACAGAGAGAAGAAGAGTTAAACGAAGATGTTCCAAGAGAAAATTTCCAAAATTTGCAAATTGTGAAGTAACTTCAAAAATAAATAAATAAATAACTGAAACGGAGGGGTGGAAATTAATAACCCCGTGCGAGGTCGCGAGCGGGGTCAGCGTCAAGAAGAGCCGAAGCTATCGGAGCTTCGCCGCACGTCGACAGATTGACAGGACCGAACCCCATTCAGTCAGACCCGTCGGACTCGACGGGAATTGATAACGAGCCGCCGCTCGAATCCAAGCAGTCACTCAACTCCGCCTCCATTTCAGCTGAATTCCACCGTTCCGACGCAAAAGAGTTCCGATTCACTCGGAGAGACTCGCCCCTTCCGGTATTACTTGCCGCGATTGTCATATACGTGTCCTTTTCCCGCGGCGATTCCGTTAAGATTCGAAGGAAAGTCTCTCGAGTACTACGGGATCGAGAAGCTACGTTTGCTCGCAAACATCGCGTAATCTCATAGAGAGCACGGGAACGAGCACTCGAGGAAGGAGTTGGTCGACCCCTATCGAGCGCTTCGATCTCCTCCACTTCTCCCTCCTTCGCCGCGCGTCTTGCCTGCTTCTCGGTAATGTACACCGAGCGAGACTCACCGATGCGTAAGTGAGCGAGACAGAGAGGCGAAAAGAGAGCGGGAGCTTCGTTCCGTCCCGATGGGACGGAATCGCGTTTCCAGTGCGGCACTCCCGAGAGTAGAAGAAGAACCTCAGCAACAACGCGTAGCTCGATGGACCGGCGGCAGGCGGAGTTTGGTTCTGGCGGAAACGGGAACGGACCATGTCGCGGACGTCATCTGGGAACGGAACTCGGTCGTTGAGAGTCGCGCGAGCGAGGCGTAGCCCGCACGGGGAAACATCACACACGGGAGGGATGATCGCGCAGAACAGTTCCTGGGAAACACGGCGGAATTCACGCTGTCGGCGACACTCAGGGACGTCTTTTGTACTTTTATACAAGTGTTGCCGTCGTCGGGGGTGCGCCCGGGACCAATCGCTTAGCTTCCTTTCGCATTAGAGGCTCGATCGATCATCTTCTCGTTCTCCTCATCTTTGTACTCGAGAACGAACTCCGGTGCCTTGGTTCATTCGCTCTGGTGTTTGCCTCAAGTATTCGCAAGAACAAGTTTCTCTCTTTCTCTTCCTTATCCGCTTTCCCGGGACAAAAGCGGATTGTAAATTAGCGAACTCCTGCAGAGCGCCAGCAGATATTTCTGATCGAATTAATCGCTACCTAATTGATAACGCGGTATCAAAAGAGCGAGAGCGAAGTAGATCAACGAGCGAAATAAGCGGACGGAAATTTCTACGTATTTGATGTCGATTGTCTGACATTTTCCAATTTGCGCAAGAACAACACCGAACAAAAGAAATCAAATCGTTCGTGTAATACTATCTCTTTTCAGAAGATCTCTTTTCTGTTCAATTTCAATATTCCGAGAAAAAAAAAAAAAAAAAAAAAAAAAGTCTATTAGCGCGATACTCCACGGAGCGTGAAGTAGCAAATATTGTCATCGGTGCCTTGCTCGTTCGCTCAATTTTCGATCGGGTAAAAACGACGAGCAGAATTCTAATTCCGCCGATGAAATCGGCGTCGGAGGGGAGGGAGGAAAAAAACGACGTTGAGATGTGAGCGACGTTATCCCGACCGTTCTCCGGGACGAGCGTCGAGCGAGAATTGTTACGCGCCGTAAAGCGGCGACGTCGACAACAGGAAGTTCGAATCTAGGTCGAGGAAGAGAGGATACCGGGCGGCAAATAGCGGAAGCCGTAAACGAGAACACAAGTTCCTCCCTCTCCCAAGGCGCGAAGCTCGATAGGTAATTATTAATAACGAGAAGAGTGCGAAATTAGAAAAGACGCTCCGATTCGGAGCAGAGTCGTTTCTCAAATACACTTACGTTGGAAATTGACGCACTGCCAGCGGTAAAATTCAATACACATAATTCCACGTACTACGCAAAGTCGTGAAAAAACTATATAAAAAATAAAAACAGACGCGGGGGAGAAGGCGCGAGAGAAAACAAAGCAAAAAACAAAAAAAAAAAACAAAAAAAAAACACAAGAGAGAGGTGGACAAATCCGCGGCGAAATCGGTGATATGTGTTGCGCTGGCTCCCGGAGCCTCGATGACCTTGACCCCGCGAGCATGAAGCACCCATCGAGGTCAACGGGTCTCGAGGTTGCTATGGCGCTCTTCGGCATGGTTTGGCTGCTGCGCGTCCGCTCTGAGATGCGTCGTTGCTCCAAGTGTCGGCACGAGGAGATACTCGCCCAGCAACAGCAGCTGCAATTGCAGCAACAGCAGCAGCAGCAGCAGCAACACCAGCTACATCATCATCACCAGCATCACCAACAGCAACGTACCCTCTCGCAGACCACAAGTCTGCTGCAGACGATGTCTGACGACGGCGTCAGCTCGTCCGCCAACACGTTGTTCACGTTGGACACGCCTGGAGCGGCCGGCCCGGCCGGAAGCTACTGCGAGGTGCACGGATACGTACAGGCGAAAGAAGGTAGAGTGCTCATCATGTGTCCGCTTATCCATTATTTTCAGAAATCGGAGAAGGACGTATCGTTACGTAACATATATATAAGTCAGATGCAACTAATTGAAAGATCAATCAAAGTCAAATGTTGTCGGGGCGTAAATTTTATCGAGGCAACTTGAAATCGAATTTACTTTCTTTCCCACGGGGTGCACATGTCGCACAAACACAATTATATACTTCGTCATTTACGCTCCGCCAAACTGCGTTTGGATCTGATTGTCTTCTTTTTTTTCCAGATTTCTTTCGTCTGTGAATTTTTAATCTACTTAAAAACATGTAGCAGCTGTGCGTGAGACGGAAGTCGCGCGATCGTCGTCACAGCGAGCGGATCGAGCCAGGCTCGATTTCATTTTTCGCAGAACTCGCGAACTGCTCCGATTCCAGCCACTTTTCCGTCATAAATTCAAAAAGTTCTTTCGCTCTCACGTGTCTGTTTCGCGACCCCTCTTCGTCATATTCCCGTGGAGGAGTATAAGAAAACTTTGCCGAGTGCTCGCGAACGGCAACTCGAAACGCGAGACCCGCATCTTGTTAGAAGGCATTATCGATGAGACAGTGATAAATAAAAAAAAAAAAAAAAAAAAAAATAGAACGAAAGAAAGAAACGAGTCGCGCGCAAAGTAACGCGCGTAGCGATCGACGCGATATAATGACTGTCACGAATCGAATGAAACTTCCGTTCGTCGCGCGGAGAGGAGTCGCGTTTAAAAGAGGGTTTTCAGCTAACTGTTACACTTATTTATCAACGGCCTTCATCTGGCCGGCTCTGCATTATAACGCGAGGGAGAGAAAGAGAGTTGGAGGAGAGTTCGTTTCGCGCGCGCGCGTCGCTTTTATGCGACGCGCCTTCATTGTTTCGCGAATGGCGCAAGAGTGCGGCACTTCCGGCGCGACCCTGTTCGCTCGTTTATTAAATGGCGCGAAATGAAGAGCCGACACATAAAGAGAAAGAGAGAGAGAGAGAACGAGCCGAGAAAATCTGGATCAAAAGTCGATTTTCCAACTTTTCCGTGCGGAGAAATGTTAAGAAAGTCAAGAAAGTTTTTATTATTCTTAGAAATATAATGGTCTTGCGCAAATATAAGCCGGGTAACTTGACTTTGAGAATTGAGTAATGTTCTTTATTCTCCAAGAAAAAACGCTCGTAGAGATCGTGTTAACGGGAAAAAGTGTGGCTCCGGTACAACGGTATGTTAATTTGCTCTTGTTTTTCATAAAAAAAAAAAGAAAAAAAAAGAAAGATAATAACGACACGCACTGCGAATGCTGCAGTTTGTTCATCATTGCAATTGCGACGGGAACGCAAAGAAAAAGCCGCCGCGCGCGCAATACGAGTTGAAACAAATGAGCCAGAGGCGTCGTAAATTTTATTCTTCTTGGATAATCATCTCGCTTGCGCGCCGCGCCGGGCAAAGCGTCGCTTTTACGAGTCTGTTAGTTACATCGCGACGTAACTAAAATCCGCCGAGCTTTTCCGCCGGATACAAAGAAGAGCGACGACGGGGAAAGAAGAGAAAGAGGAGGTGAACAGTCTCCTTTCTCTCTTCCCGCGCGTCCGACTTTACACAAGCATACGTTTGCGCGCGCGCACACACACGCACGTACACACGCCACGTACGACCCAGTTATGAAATAGTTTTCCTCGCGCGCGGCGTAACGGCGACTCAGCGGTATCGCGTTTTAAAGCTGAAAGCATGTTCGTGTTGTGTGCGAACGGTGGTCGCCGTATTGTTTCGAGTTTATTATCTTCCAGCGGCGAGCCCGCGGCTGTCCCGCGGGAACGCCGGGAGAGGTTAGATAAAATGGCGGAAGAACCGGTTGAAAGAGAACGCGCGGGGGAGAGGAGCGCACCGGGAAAAAGTTCCAGACTTTCGAGATAATAACACCGGGTTCGATACTGTGCGTTCTGCTGGAAAGATTCGAGAGAGAGAAAGAAAGAAAAGAACGCGATTTTTCCACCAACACAAAGTTGTGTGAAAACTAATTCGGATGGATATGTGATCGGCTTGCATAAACTTCGTTATTTTTCTCGGACTTCTCGGAGAAGATCAAGAAGAAAGAAGCTTCTTGGATACTTGTGAGAAGAAAAATCATTGCGATGATTGTTACACGGCTGCTGTTTTTCAATGATCATTCTTATGCACACTCGTGAATAGCGAGCGTGTCTTTGCTCGTGAGAAATTAAAAGTATTTAACTTGCTATAATTAAGCGATTAAAAACGGGCGAGTAGTGCGCTTTTCTACAACTCCGAGTATACAATAGCGGTACAATACCGTCATTTTGCGAAAATAAAGGCAGTTAGAAACGAGCCGCACACGTTCGTCGCTGTGTGTGTGTGTGTGTGCCGCGCTAATGAGCATAATTAAAAAGAGCCCGCTTGTAAAGGTCGTCAACGCGCGCACTGCGCTACGCGACACGTTATATTATTATAAAAAGGAATATCTCACACGCATTCACGTGCGAAATAATGATATACTCTTCGACATACATATATTCATTGTGCGAGAGCGCTGATACAGAAATTACTTTGACACAATTTACATCTTTTCCAAGAAATTGACAAGTTAATCGGTTACAAAGAACAAACGTGGGAATGTATTAATTGGTTGCCAAATGAAATTTTAAATTGACAAAGAAAATCAAAACTTGCAATCGAAATTTGCGATAGTCGAAACAAGCGGACGGTTTATATTAATTACATGCCAAATAAAATTTCATGTGTTAATCGAACGAAGAAAATCGAAACTCGCGACAGTAAAAACAAATGTCAATATGTAGTTTTATAATAACTTTTTGTTTTATTGCCTGTTTCCTGCCTGCCACAAAGATATGCGAAAAGATATCTGTGGCAAAAGGAATCAAGATATCTGGGGGGAAAAAAAGCTGCAAAGCTCAGAAAGCTATTTTGTTGCTCGCGGCCAAAGAGAACAAAGGCTGCGCTGATTTCAAAAGCTTGTCTCAGTTTTAATTTCCAGCGCTGTTCCTACATGTCCCTGCATATTCCGGGAAAATATGTTCAAAGTTTCTCGTGTATTACGAGAGCAGGGGAAGACAAGCGTATTTTTAATTGAAGCGTCTCTTTTTTTTTCCAAACAAATAAATGCACTGACTTTTTGTTGCTAGCGATGATATAACGAAATTTTGATTACGTGCCGCGGGAGTGAATAAAACGCGAAGAATGTTCTGATGTTTCCCTCTCAGAGACAATCTGCGAAAAACTTCGTGTCCTGAAAGGTGTATTTTGCATTTGAAAACTTTTTCCCTTAAATTTCACCCCCATACGGACGACGACGCACCGACTCATAAAACTACTTCGCGAAAAATTTACAGTAGATAATTTTATCTTACAGCAGCGTTGCGAAAAGATAAATTTACTTTTCAACTGAAAAATTGTTTTCATAAATAAATGCAACGGTGTGCGTAAATGTTCGCACAAATTTTTTCTAATTAATAATATGCGAATGTGCTTGCTCACAAAGTTGTTATTTCACGCTGAAACTCTTCCAATTACATAGATGAGGTTGTCGAGCCACTTTTCCAAATTAATTAAATCTTACGTGTGCATTTCATTACTTTGTGCGCAACGTGTGGATAAACGCATGTCTCTCTTTTAATAAAAAAAGAAAAAAAAAGCGTAAATTACATTTGAATTATAATATCACGAATTTCGCGATGTGGCACGCGCTGAGAGACGCTGAGAAAAAAGTCGGAACCAATGAAAGAATCTAATAATCGATAAAAGACGACGCAATTGAAGATGAGAGGCGTATTTTAGCAGACCGTACACGTACAAGTGAGCTCCATTCATCTCTTACGAAACTACTGAGCCAATTAACTTTACTTCCTCTCTCTCTCTCGCTCTCTCTCTCTACAAAGCAATTAGTAGTGCTTGTTCGATGCTGCCTTCACTTTCGCGGAGCAAAAAATCTCGTGCCGTCTAGTCACGAACATCGCGAAATCCAAGCACTACTTTCGCGCGTGATCAACCATCGTAGGACGATTTCCTTTGTCCGAGTTAGACGCCAACCATTTGTTTGCCAGGAAGCAGAAAGCGACACACAGATCTGTTTCTTTCACAGATCTGAACCGGCGCCCTTTTGCTTCTTACTTGCAAATAGTAAATGTACTTATTATATAGTAATGTACTTATTACATTAAGAGACAAAGAGAGAGAGAGAGAGAGAAAGAGAGAGTACCAGGTAACACGAATTCCGCAAAGATGATTCACTGGAAATTGGGGGCAAGATGGGACGCGGCTAATTATCCGCATCTGCGTAACAATTACGACACGTCAGATTAATTCGGCTACCGGCTCTGCCTTTTGAAGGTGAATTCTGCGAATCCCACGCAGTGTTATATCCGCCCGCATGAACGGTGTTGCAGCCTGAATGGATAATTAGCATTAATGAAGATGCCGGCGTTTTCATGTGAAGGTCACGAGTATAATGGTTAGAGTAATAATAGTCCGCGCGCGATTCTCCGAGCAATATCGCGCGCCGCGTATGTAATGTGTATGTGTGTGTGTGTGTGTATACGTTGCGCGAATGCACGGTTTACTGATTACTCGCCTACAGGTGTTGAATCTGAAAACATTAATTAGCCGAATAGGACCGGAAGGTCGTATTATTCCCGTTCAGTTCCTCTCGAAACTCGGAAAACCCTTTATCGCTAAACTGCACTTTTTTGCGATAAATGTTCCTTTTGCTTAGATCGCGCTTTATCGAGCTCTCTCGCATGCAATCTGTGAACAGATGCTTCTCCTCATTTCTCGCAAATAAAATGCGGCGAAACAGGAATGGCAATTATTGACGAATATATCCGTGGAGTGTTCGGAGATTCGAAGAAACGAACAATTCCGCTAACGCAGTTAGTTACAATTCCGCTAACGCAGTTGTAGTCATTTAAAATCGAGTTCAATCACTAGAGGAACTCATTGACTTGCCTATATAAAGAAGAAGTAATAATTGTGATGCTGAAATTACTGGAGTTTTATTACACGTAATTTTCTGAAGCGCGGCACGATGCAGTCTCCATTTTTTTTTCTTTACGGCGTACGCTGCTTTTGACTATTTCGCTCCCAGCAACAGAGCAAAGTAGTTTGCCGCTATAAAAGTTTTGACAGAATAAATTGCTCGAATTTCGCTAACCGAAAACATATCGCGAGGATCAACGGCACGATAGATGCGGGAATCGTGTTCATTCTACTTGCGCCTCGGTAACAATGCTCGTAGACAATGGAAGAAGTAGCGCGATACCGATTCTCCCTCTCTCCCTCCCTCTCTCCTCCCCCTCTGCCCGAGGAAACCCGACTCGACAATGAAATTTCTTGCACAATACCGGGCGCGGGCAACAATGGCGGAACCGTTTCTAGCGCCAGGGCTCGACTCGCGACGTCACGTAGGAAACTCGATTTTCTCGCGATTAAGTACCTATTATTATACGTCTATGACTCATGCGCGAGAGACGGTCCTTCGAGAACCGTCGCATAATTGCGTCAATCTGAGGTGGAGGTATATGACGTCGCCCGGAGAGCTTCTCGTCTCGTTGTGAGATTTTCGCGACGTTTTGATTTATTGCGCGTTGAACGCGCTCGCGCGTGTGAACACGTCGAAACATGACGAAAAAATATTAATTCCGAAATTATCGAACTACTCGTCTGCATCGATATTTCCATTATTCACATTTCAGATTAAATTTTCGATACTGTGTAATTTTCACGAAAACTCTCCTTCTCTTTCTCTCGTGCCGCGTATATTTTCGATAATCGAACGTGATTTATGAATCTCTCGGAAATTACTCGATCAGCTCCACGACAGCGCCGACCTGTATATATTCAAACAATAACGTGCTGCGTGTGTTTCACTTGTTTTTTCTTGTCGTGATGGAAGACGCGATTACAATACGAGAAGACGAACTTTTCTTTCGCAAAGCAATTAAAAATTATGATTAATGCGAAGATAAAAAATCGCGACAAGTGGAACAACGGCTGGTGACCGATTGATTGGGGAAAAAATCTGATGAGAAATATTAGTATCGCATCCCGCGGGTCCATCGGCTCGCATAATTTGCGACGAGTAATTGGAAAACTGCGTTTGATAGCGTGGGCGCGAATTCGCGCGCAACGTTAGCTTATATAAACCGATTATCAGCGCCAGTCTCACGGAGCCATCCGGCCGATAATAAATATATGAAAGGTTTGATAAATTGCTTGCCACGCAACCGGCCTTCAGACAGTACCGCCGCGCGACGTTCGCCATTTATCTTATCCGATGTACTCCATCGGAACTTGATCGTTTTCGAAAGAGCCCTCGAGCCCGCGCGCGGGAGAACCGTACGTACGAGATAGCACGTTGGAGATTAACCGTTACATAATTCCGTTGACGTGCATCAATTTCACGGCGTCTATTCAAACGCGAGTTCGAGTGCGCTACACGAACTCCGCGCGAAGAAATAAGAACGAGACATTCGCGAGTAATTCGCGTCGCGTATCTCTCTCGAAAAAACGTTTTGCGCCAACACATTTTGCGAGTCAAGTGTGCGAATTATACGCCGGTCCGCTTTATTCAGTCACGCGGAATCACGTCTCCCGTTTTTCCGCGAGACAGGGATTTTACCGCGATTAATTAGTTACTCGCGAACGTGCAAGACGTCGAGGTAATCCCGGATTTAGTGAAAACTCGTTGAAAGTCAGAAATAAACAAAGCGCACGCGCGCGCGCACCAGTCGCTGTGCGAGACAAACAAGGATTAAAAATGAATTAGCCCCCCAGTGTTATCGTCTCTCGTACAGTCGTGGGAGGGTTATATATATACGTTGCACGGTCATCTCACGAGAGAAGGAGATATCCGATGCGACCGTTTCTTCGCTCGGAAGACGGGAAGGAAATGAAGACGAAAATTAATGCGCTCGCCGGCGCGCCGGGGGGGACTTCTTCCTCGAGAAAAGTAGTGAATTACGATCACAAAGATCATGACAATATGCACTCGCAAAGAGTATTCGGAGAATAGTTCCTCAATTATTTTTTTTTTTTTACATTTGTGTAAATTCTTTTATTAATCAATAAATACATGGAAAAAAGGACGCCAGTACCGCCTTAATATTAAAGTTTATTCGAAGCGTATTTGTTCTTCAATTGATTTACCTGTGCTTGAGAAAATCGAATACGAATATTGTTTCGATATCATCGCGTGTATTTCTAAGTGCCTTTTGTGCGAAATCTCGTCATCTCGCCGAGCTGCAAGAGAACCGCGTCCGACTAAAGTAAACAGGGCCACGAGAGTCGAATACTTATTAATACCGTTCTGTTTGCGTGTCAGTGCACAATAAATGAAATTTGGAAGCACGGCCATAACTCACTAAAGAGCGGTGCCACTGTGATACCATGCGATACAAAACGTTGCAAAACTCAGTTGTGTTTTTAGTAAACGGAAACGTTCCGAGCCTATCTATTGACATGCAACTGTGCAAGCTGAAACTTATCAGATCCCGTAATGGTTGCTTTTTATGTTCATGTAATAAAGAAAAAAGTTCGTAATGTCATTCCCTTTTGAAAAATTCTTTTTAGTCAAATTTTATGCGATATGAAAGGAAGAAAGTTTTTTTTTATATCCCACTAGACTTGAACGTTATGATTAAAGTATAATCGCTCTTTTTTACGTCGAAAAATTCACAGATGCGGAAACATCGAAATAAACCCGGGCGAAAGGGAATTTGAGTCGACGAGACGCCGCGTTAACGTGTGTCGTGTCGGGGATTACTGTCGATAAAACGCCGGAAAAAAAACGTTGGCCGCGCGCAGCGTAATAAACGTTCGTGACGATTTTTATCGGGTACATCGCCAGGCGTCAGCGACGCCGTTAACGCAATCACGACGGCCACGACGACGCCGCGTCGACGTCAGATTTTTGCAAAGTCGAGCGGCGGCCGCGCTAACGAAGCGACCAGCAACGACGCGGTCCTACGTGTAATTAAATCCGCCGGTTGTAAAACGTAGTTGGAGAATTGCTAGCCGGCGGTTTTCAGGTGTCTCTTACCCGTTCCACCTTTTTCCGCCGGCTATCCGCGAACCGCCACTTTCCGCTCTCGCCGGACGCGCCATTCCGCTCGCATAATCCGATAAACGTGATGCGCATCTTGAACGGGAATTGGTATCGGACGGGGGCATCCAACGGTCCTCAACAAGTTCAAGAGGGAGGATCGTCTCGCCCACTGATTCGATCGACTGACCAAACTATCTTCATAAACGTCCTCTCTTGTAATTACAAAGAAAATAAAATGAATCAAATACGCGCGAGCAGCGCACGTTCCGCGTGTTATTCGACTTTATTCCATTTAGAAACTCGCATTTATATTCGAAACATGGATAACTCGCACTAGTGTCCTAATTTAATCTATTCTGTTCTCTCCTCTCTCTTTTCCTGCATTCGATAGATAAAAATATGTACGTAATTAAACACATGATCTAATTATACACACGGTATATCTCTAACGGTGAATATTTACGACGCAAAATGTGTGTGGATGTTCACAGTTAATTTGGCTGAGTATCGACAAGCGCGGTATTAAAGCCGCAATATTCCCTCGCTCGCGGAGTTCTCACGGTTCTCGCGTATTCGAGGGGGTTTATATCGCCTTTTAACCTCTGCCTTTTAGCAAACTTCGACTGCGCAGCGCCAAAGCCATTAACCGACCGTGCGCGGATACAACTCACTCAGATGATGCCCTCTGGTCGATCAGCGATATCTCGTTACATTACGGCAATCTCTTTGTTTCGCGAAAATCAAAATAATTATGAAGGCATTGTATATAAGCACAAAAAAATTGTCATCACTTTTTACTTCTGAAACAACTTTTTATCCCTGAAACTTATGCTCAGTATGTTAACCAAGAAATGTTCCCTGTTACGATATTTGGTTTCTGTCTCTCTCTCTCTCTCTCTTCCCTCTCCCTCTCAGTGTGTATAACATCCTAACTAATCACAAATCTAATCAACGAGCGCCCTCGTTACGAATGCTACGCAGCGGCAAATTTGCTTGAGATCATTGTGCATAATATTGCGCTTGTGTGCGTGTATGTGTGCGCGGATATATCCGCCAGCCATGCTCCGAGTTTCTCTCCCGCCCGCTTGATTGGAGAAACAGAAGTCGAAGCTACAGAGCAAACGTACAATATATATGCAAATAATATAGCTTCATTAAGTAATTATCTTTGATCCCGAATACGTACGTATATACATATGTATATACACTTTAAAATATATATGTGTATATATATATATGTACGTACATTGCCAAAGCTGAAATAACATGTGTATAAATGGATAAATATTATCTCGTATAATATCGCTGCGCTATCAAAGATAGGATTTTACAGACTCCGCGGCAACTACGAATCCGTTCCCTTCCGCGGTTTAATTAACTCCCATTCATATAAACGTCTGAGTTTACGCATTTCGCACGTTCAACCGCGGTTATTCCTCGGCACAACGCAAACAACTGGCGACGCGCAAATAACTGGTACGAGCTGTGTGTGAAAAATAAACGCGGCCGATCGCTATAAGCGATTTTACCGTGTGCGCGATAGAATTTTCGTTTTATTCGGTCGCGTTGCAGCTGTGTGATTTAACTCCCCGCCCACGTTATGTGTCGCGCCGCGCGGCGCGTTTGCTTCACGCCGCAGCAGCGCGTGTTTCACGCGATATCCGACGTAGAGCTATGCGAGCCCTCGCCGCGATCCTCTCGCACGACTTCATTCTATCTAAAACTCGCGACACGGTACGAAATTGCGTTAGTAACGGATAGATTGAATGGTTCTTTTTAATGGTTTCCCGCATGAAAACTGCGAAATTAAAACTCGCAATGAACGACAGGTGTAGAAAAGTATGTGAACCGTAAAGAGAAACATTAAAAATTAGAATAAACTTATAGAAGCTACACTGTTGAACGTGATTTTATAAAATTAAGAAGTGAAACAATATTTTTCATTTATGTTATATCAATATTATCTCGCGCGCCAATAGTTTACATAGAAAATAGAAAGTCGTACAGTTAATGTACACAGAAAAAAAATGGAGTTGCTTCAATTAAAGTGCACGAGCTGCCAAAAAAATAAATCGTTCATTCAACACTATTTTTTTACCATGTAAGTAACGTATGCTTGTATATCTGTAGCACGTTTACTTCTCTAGTGATAGTTCCCTTCTCCGTTTCAATCTCTTCATTTCTATCTCAAAGAACACTTGTGAAGTGTCGATATATTGTCGAGGCGAGAAGTGCCCGCGTGCTTGAATATATTATAATTATATTTGGGAAATTTCGCGGCAGCACCGAAGGGTGCATTAAGCCTTTGGCACGAAATCAAGCGTCGTTTCTCTCGCACCGCAGGATCATTGTAATTACGATGCGCAACTCCTACACGCGAGAAGGGACGCGGGAGTCGTTCGATAAGCGGGTTCGAGATCCGGAGAATAATTTCGTTCCGCGCTTTCTCTCTTCTCTTCGAAAACCGCCGTCTCGCTTGTACCGCACGAAATTTGTTGCGGTTTTGAAACTCGCGAAAACCACTATCCGTAGTTCTCTCGAAGACCTGTCAGTCACGCCGTAGAAACTACGACAATCTCGGCAACGAAGGGTGTCCTTTGTCACGAAATTGTTTGAATTATTCTCGTATTTTTGCACTCAACATTTTACATCGATTGAAAATACTCGATCGATCGCGTCACTACGTGATACGCAAATGTATGATAATAACGGGATCAATCCATCCCTTTGTGCTTTCGCGTCTATTTGCTTTCGATCGTCGAGCGCAGAAATTCGCTCGACGTTTGGAAAAAGTTAAACGTGTCATTCGAATTGAAACGCGACGGATAAATTTACGGACATCCGCCCCGCGAATTCACTTGTGGCCCAAAATGTATGTACGTGTTCACGTGCGAACATTACGAACTATTTCGCACGCCCGGAACGACGCGACATCGGTCGGCTACTACACGTGGCGCCAACGCGTTAACGCCCACCTCTCGTACTTTGTCGAAGACGGAAGTTTAGCCCTCGTGCGACACGTAATTTCCACACCGGCGGAACTTTCCAGTTGCGCACGGAGAGAGTTGCGAAGAGAGAACGAAGCGAAGAGACGAGGAAGAGGAGAGAACGTGAAGGAGAAGGAGGAGTAGAAGGTGGACGACGACGACGACGACGACGACGACGACGACGACGACGAAGCCGACGATAAACTGGAGCTCGTTAACATCAACCGTGGAGACCTGACCGTACGAGATACGCCATTTCTGTAAATAACTTTGACCCCTTTCCGCTTCTCCCGCTTGAACTTTCTCACTTCCGTCCGGATCTGAAAAGGAAGAGAAAGGAAAGGACGAGAGGGTAGGAGATAGTCGCGAAACGATCCTTTTATAGGGGCGGAAACTGTGGGAAATTAAAAATTATTCGTCGTGTAAACGTTTGCGCAGCGTATCCTCCCGGGAAGGAGTCTACGGAAATGAGGACAATAGGCGTCGAGTGAATGAGCGAAAAGCGCTTGATATTTTTTGTTTCCTCGTTTCCGAAGAATGACGAGATAAAAAATAAAAAGAAAAAAATGTTAATTTTATTACGTATTGCGAGCTTGAAAAGCATTTAGTAACTTTTCAGTGCGCGCGTACGTAATACACATTCGCACACATGATTCGCGCTTTAATTCTTCCGTTCTCATTCCGCTGATAGCGCGCGTGCGGAAGTTGAATTCTGATACGAATGATTTCATTTAACCAACTTTGTTCCGCGTTATCCGCGTCGTTTCGCCATTGTGTTTCGCCGCCGCTTCATTATTTTAAATCAAGTACGAGCGGAACGGAAAAGTACGTATGAATATTTACATCGCGTACATTTACGTAACGTTGTCTCGTTTCGGCGACATGTATATGTTCGCGAGAATTCCGCGCTTGCGAATTTGGACGTGTCATCAGGCTCGTCACAAAACCGCGGGTTAAAATATACAACGCTTTCTCGTCAAGAGACGCATTCAAAAGACGCATTTATATTTCCGGGTGTCGAAGCATATTATGAAAAACAAGCCCGTCAAAGTGACAGCTTTTTTTTTTTTTTTTTTTTTTTTGCGCCGCCATTGCGGCAGATACACAAATTGGTTTAATGCACCGCCATAATATGTAATAAAGCACTGCGCGCGCTCGTAATTCCGCGAGAAAGAACAAGAAAAAAAAAATAAAGCACAACCTCCGCGGTATGCGCGGCAGCAGGCGAAACGGCGGAAAAATTAACGAAAAGCCGGACTGGCGATATTTTCCCTGGACGTGCAGTTGCAACTTTTTTCATCGCACGCACTTTGCGGGCAGGTAACTACGAGGTAGGAAAAATACGTGCGTGAAATAAATCGCGGGTAGGAAAAAAGCCACTCGCGCCTATCGGCAAGAGTGAGTGTCTGGGAAAAATCTCGAGAAATTCCGGAATTCGCGGAGTTCCGCTGCGATTTAATCGCGCATTTCTCTCCTCCGACGAAACGCAACAGCTCGAGGAGTGTTTTTCGTCAGCGACCATTGTTTCTCACATCTCCGGGCTAAATGTTGAATTACAACGGCGATGTATACGCGCGAATATGATACGACCAGCAAATATGTACCAACAAACACACTTGTGTGTGTGTGTGTGTAGATGTGCATATTCATGACATAACTAGAGCATCAACACACAGCTCAATTGCGATATCAATGCGGCGAAGCGGTGTGTATATCACGAATCGGATTTAAGTACCAATAATCTAATTATTATTCCGTGCCCATCAATGTCGTACATCGATTACCGATATGGCCGCGTCTCTAATTGCAATCCCAGCCATTGGCCTAGTAAGAGGGCGAGCCATGATGGTATCGGTTACATTGAGCTAATTATGAAGGGACGATGCTGCGAGAATGTGCGATCGCTTCGCAATCAGTTAAGCCCCGCAGTACGCGGCAGACGACCACGTCGCGGGGCGCAACGTGGATCATCTTAAAATTACGAAAATAATTTTTTTTCCCGACTGTATCGTTCGTGAAATACGGAAGAGGAAAATGGTGACCGTCTCGAATTCTCTTTTAAATCTACAGCACGACTTTGCTTTCTTTATAATTTCTCGCACGTGCTCGTTCTAAAAATTTTCTTTGAAAATAGTTGCGAGTTGAAGGATTGGCGGAATTTTGCATTTCAATGTTATCGCGCGCGTTTTGTATTCCACGATTAAGACATAAATCCTCTTATGCGCCGGAGGCGGCAGCTACGCTCGCTGCAAGTAACCTTTGAATCTTTTTCCTTCCGCGGAAAAACGTCAGATAAGTTTCGTCACGGCGGCGCCCCGGCATTCACCGAAAAGGCGCCGGTTCTTCTATGCACGGGGTGTCCGTCATCGGAAAGAATTCCGCGCGCGTTTCACATACCGACGTCAAACGTCGCACACGAGGCACGAGAGAGAAAGAGAGAGAGATTGAAATAAGTCTCCGATATTTCTTACATTCCACGTGAGAAATGCGCCGGTTGATATTTAGACAGCGTATATCGTCGTCGTCGGGGAATGACGGAAACGGAAACCGCCACCACGTACGCGCACAGCTCGAATGAAATTGATGTACATTTTTATCGCGGTTGTATCAGCACGCCCTTTGAAAATTTATAATGCAATAACGCCCCACGAGACGACAACGCCCCGACGCCGTAAATATCCGAGTTGCGCAGCATGCGAAAACGTTTGCGCGAAAGTGAAAAGCTACACGGCCTCGGGGCGAATCGAAAAGACGCGACAGAATTCGCGCATTTCTTTTTTCTTTACGGAAGATCCTGGGACAACTGTGTCCTGTGTTGCTCCGGCAAATGTACATATTTCCAGTTGCTTCGCCGTGCGTGAAAAGTGTACAAAGCCACGTCAAAGTGCTGACAATATTTTCAAATTTTTCCCGCGCACGGCAAATTATTTTTGTCGCACGGAAGAGACGAGAGAGAGAGACGTGTATAAGTTTGAATTTACAAGAGCAGAGCTCTCGAATTTCCTCTCGACTGGCAGATAAAATAAATTTTTCTCTGCAACTTTTTATCTAAAAATTTTCCGCGCTGCATTCACACGACTCGAGGCAAAGGGAGGAAAAAAAGCCGGTTTCGAGACGCCAACTACTAGTTAGACTCGCATGCAGTTTTTAAAATCATTGGAATATATATGAAAATGAAAGAGAGATGTGTGTGTGCGCGCGCGCGATGAGAAATGAATTTATTTCTTTTTGACGAAGTCGCGCGTGTGCCGCGCACAAGTTGAAGAGAAAAATAGAATACGTATTTGCCAGCGGCACTTGGTGTTTTCATCAGTGTGCGATCTCGACAGTTGGTGGTTACAACAGCGTTCACTCGTATTGATAGACCGACCGGTAATTTTCAAGACACAGAGGATAAACGTTTTACGAGAGAGAGAGAGAAAAGCATTATCTTAAAATGGAAATAACGGAGAAACTTGACCAACTAACGAGCATAATTACAGAAAGCTCAGTATTGCGCGAAACACACAGGTGCTGTAATGATGTAACTTGGAAATTACCTTTAGGAATTGCTCACGCGGGAGCAATTAATACGCGGAGCTCTCGGGAGCAATGCCTCAAAGCACTAACCGTAATTTCAATTCATTAACGACTACCACGCGCGGAGGGGAGAGGCATACTCGCCCCGGCAAAGAAATTGAGAGTAATGCCCGCTACAATAAGCGCAGAAAATTACGAGTTACGCTTTGGAAATTACTTTAACTCGGCGAGATATTATACAGTTCCGCGCGAGGAGAAGAAATTAAACCGCATAGATGTGCCCGGACGCGCTTTTCTTGAGAGGCAGATTGAATTTTCTGCGCGGATCCACGCAGTTTGCGCGTTTTATCGACGCCAACGGAGATTAACCTCCTGAGGGTTGCTATTAATATTTTTTAAACACCTCAATTTCTCATTCGCAGCTAACACAGATTTAAAACCGCGTGAGAGAATCAGAAGTCAGAAATAAACTATTGCTTTGTACAAAATATACACGTTGCTTGATTATTTATTTTTTCTTCGTGTATATTTTGTTAAATTGCAAAACACAGCATTTATTTAAAACAGTTATCGAGCGACTTGTTCTCTCATCCCCAATTCAGACGGTGTTCCCGCGTCTTCTGATTCCCGATGTTGTCACGAGAGCTCGGCCTTATCCCGGCCGCGAGCAAGGAATTACGAGATCCTTCGACCCAGACGACCTGCGCCCGACGTACCCTCGACTCCCGTGTGATATATATTCGAGACCACGCGGTCTACTCGAGCACGCGAACAGGAGCTATTGAAAATTATATGACCGCCTTATCGCGCGCAGCTTCACGTTTCTCGTAAAGATCCCCGAAAATCGAACAACGCGCGCAAGAGTCCCGAAGCCTCCCGCTTGCCGTGCGCAACGCATTTATTCCCCATCATGAATATTTATACATACACTCGCGCGCAGCACCGTTTTCCCAATTTTCCATTAAATCCCAGGATTTTCAAACCAGATAAGTTCGTTGCAAATACGCTAATTGGTTACATTAGATGTATAAATTTGTTTCTCGAAATGGGCTTTCATTGCGAATGGCTTTTCAAATTTTTGAAAGACGTTAATTTATCACAGAGTTGGGCGAGCGCGCGATGAAAGAGTTGATGCAGAAATGAAATCGTCGACCATGAAGACGCCAATCACGCAGACATTTTAGCGGTGAAAACGTTCGGCGGAATAATAAAAGCTTCCCTTTTCTATGTTGCAGATATCCAGGAATTTTACGAGCTGACGCTCCTCGACGAGTCAAAGTCGGTGCAACAGAAGACGGCGGAGACGATCCGCATCGCGGACAAATGGGAGGCCAGCGACGGGCCGATCACGCCGACCTTCGCCCAAAACGACGTGAGTACACGCTCTCCTTACAAATTTATCCCCGCCTGAATCGATGCGTCATTCCGCGCTCGGATGCATTGCCTTGCATCTCTAAGTACATACACGCGTGTCGCCGTTTGCTCGACACGTTTCTCCGATGCATCGACGGAGATTCGAGCGGATAAAAAGATTCGACGCCGCGAATAGATAAATTTCCACACGTCCGCGTTTGTTACGCTCGAAATGAAATTACACGACACATGAGAAAGAGAGGGAGAGAGAGAAACGTGATGGAAAATAGATACGATCTAGACTGAATTTGTTTTCGCAGCCGAACGCTAATCACGAGACGTAGCTGTAACGTAATTAGCGCCGGTAATTATGATCAGCGATAGTCGATTGCCCTGTATATAGGTTATCGCGCGAATTCGATCAATCGGCCAGACCGCTGATTTTAATTGCTAATTGCGGCCGGATTCCGCCTGCGATCGCCGCTGCGACGTTCATATCGATGCCGATGTCACAATATACCGACGTGACATTCAGCCGCGCGGTCGTGTACTATTACAGGTGTATGTGTTTATCTTGCGCATTCCGATCACGTCCGGTCTTCGTTTCTTCCCGGATAACCCGATCGTTAACGTAATATCTCGCAACAACGACGGAATTATTATTCGCGATTGCCGCGTTCACTCTCGCAAAGACATCACGCGAACAATAATACCGAATGTTATTTTGTTTCGGGAGTCCGTTTTCCGAAAAAACCACGCGCGCTGTTATATATTGTGTGACCGATATTTTTTTTCCGCCACATTTCTATTGAAATTCTCGACACAACAAGGCGTATTGCCGGGGGAGGAGAAACCGCCGTTTCGAGTGTAAAATTTTAATGGCAAAACGAAACTTTATCGTTTGAAAACATTCTGAAACGGGAGAATATCTGTGTAGCCCGTTTCGCGATCGACGTAACTTTGTATATAAAATCAAATAACACACCTGTCTACCATCTCCTCGCAATTGCAAACACAATATAATGAAACGATAAGCAGAAAGGGAAAGCTCTCTCACAGAGAGCAAATCGAGAGAGTTTTACTCGCGCGAAAATGAAACTAATGGAGCAAATTGTAGCGCCGATGATGGGAAAATGTGTGCTCGCACTATACTTTCATCGCTCTCGCGCACTTTTGGGTTCCTTTGAACGCGCGGCACGAGCGGCAACGATGCGACGTTTATATAGCGCATTCCGCGCGTTCATTTCATCGCGCGCGGCGGACAGATATCTCGCGCGCGCATGTGTGTGGTGTGTGTGTATGCAACAGAAAAGCATCCCGTGAAATTCTTGTCGTCGCAGAGGCGGCATAAGCGAAAACCGCGTGTGTCGTCGTGTTAAAATGGCGCTAAACGTATTAACGCAATGTTTTTTTGTGAATATTTATGGGACGCACGCAGAGAAGCGCGCGATCAAATAGAATACACGATGAAAGATTTTCTTTACAGAAGGTAACTGCCGTATTTGAGTCCTCGGAGTTAATTTTGATCAAAATTTTCGAGGTTTTTCTTTAAAATCTAAGAAACGTACAGCGCAACATGTTTAACCCCTCGTCGCCTTATACCCCTTGCAATATCGTGCGACACGGTTTTGTATTTATTCTCAGTGTTTTAATCACATTTTATGTATTTTATAAAAAAATTAATGTAGTTTTTTGTTATGATAAAGCCAATGCACGCGACCGGCAAAGGAGGATCGAGCATATGGTCAGATTGTTGTTGGTCCCAGCGACTTTGTCGCTGACACGTAGTCACAAATTAAATCGTAACGCAGGGGGTTAACGAGATTCTCGACTTGTTCGTTTTCCGACCCTTGTGCTGACGGCTGCAAGAACAAGTAACAATGTTTCGCGCACCGAGCAAAGTATCGCTCTTTTCTCCCTCTTGTTCTCTCTCCTTCAACGTGTATCTACGTAATAAGGTACGTGATAGGCGGAGTGTCGACACGCAATACGAGTCCCGCGCGCGCCACATATGTGCACACGTGAGCGCGTACACTATAACACGTAGTACATATCTGTACGATTAAGTAAACGTTATTGTACATATACATCGCTGCTTCGATTGGATTAGTCCGTCACGCGCGGTATTTCTCCGCGATATGGAAGATCGGGATTGTCTCGTTGATTAGATCTACGTCACCGACTTTTCGCTCGACATACTTCAGTATAAACACACATTTCCACTTTTGTATCTAGGCACGCACACACATCCTCTTTGTGCGCGTGAATACGCGACAATTTTCAAGAGCGATATAAATTTAACGCGAGTTAAATGAAGCATGTGATTGTACGAGTTCGGCAAATAAGAACCAAATGCGAGAGAGTTTTAATGCAAATAAAATTCAAATGTATCAATACGTTTCGATCTTAATTTTAAGTTCTTTTCAACTTTAAGTCTTTTAAATCAACAATCACTTACAATTGTTATAAATTTACATTTATCGTTTTTTTGAGCAGGAATAAGATTTGATTAACCAAAATGTAATATGTCCAGTAGATCATAGATGATCCATTCGACAGATATCCTCAATATTACATGAACTTCAACCACGCATTTTTCCTATGCAATACACCCTAAATAATAAGATGTAATTAATATAAAAAAAATAAAGCGAGTGATATACGCTTTTAAACGATTCAATTTCAAAATACTACCGTGCGAGCAGAAATTGAAAACCAAAACGCGAGTAGCGGTTTTATCAAATATTGAGTAATTTGATATTTTATTTTGCCCGCCTACAATCAAGTGCTCAATTATCGCATCGATAATTAAAACTTATCAATTGCCATATACGGATGATTAAAAATGATTTCCAAACAAAGCACCGAGAGAAAGGTTTGCTCCAATTGCAATTATCGAATGTATATTTCAGAGACGATCACGGTGTGTTTTTTAACAGGATGTTTAATGACACGTATGTTTATACAAGCACGTTAATATTCTTCTTTTCGAACAAAGCTAACTAAGTTTCACGGGCATATGTTATAAATAAAATCCGATTAAACAAAACAATTTTTTTTATGTCTCTAAAATGTTTGCTTCAAAAAAAAGTATTACATCGTTTCAAGCCAAATATCAGAAAAATAGTAATTGAAAGGCATTTAATTATCGAGTTTCCGGAAAGCAATATATCGGAGGGCAAACACTGTCAAGTGACACGCATCAGCGTTGTTGTTGCAACAACAGCGCTCTCGAAACAACTTCTAATGGCGCATTAAATGCGGGTTATTACCGCGTTGAAACGACCGTGTTCTTCAATGTAACAGCTGCTTTGTTATTCGCGCTAACTTCGATACATATTGCTGATCGGTTGTACCCCCCGTTTGTTTTCCGAGTTTAAAATGTATACAAACACACCACCACCAGTTTCGAACACGGCGCATTCGCAACGATAATCCTAATTACGTAACAGCACGTATACAGGCTAAATGAGTTACTTTGCCAGCAATTTTCGCGAAAGAGAGACGAGCTTTGTGTCAATTTTGGAAAAATCTACTCGCAAACACGTTCTTTCCGTTTTAAAAATCATGTAAAAGTTACGTCGAGAGTGCCTCATATTTTTTCATGGTAATACACGTGGTATCGTAACGTTTTTATAATGTACACGCGCAAAGTAGGTTAAAGAAATATAATTTTTTATCGCGCGCCGGGAACAACCTCGCGAATATTCGCAAATCCGACTTTTTTTTTTTTTTTTAAGAAGCGTGCCGGATATCGCCGCGTTGTAAACGGGACGATATTTTCCCTGTTTGTTTTCCATTACTCCGCGGAAAGGTGATCGTCGCCATCGTGCCGTCGGTGGAATATGCACCGCTATGATAAGAATAGAGAACTGCACTTGGTGTAATGGAAAATTCTCTGCGCCGCTCGCCGTGAATATCCTTTCCTTCCGGTGTCCGCCTCCGGGTTCTTCCTTGCCGAACGAACGCGATTTCCCGCGGGAAACTCTTGAAATCGATAAGGGCCGTTCTCGCGCGCTCCGGATTCTCTCTGGCCTTTCTTTTTCGCGAGGACGGAAAGAGAAAGAGCGATAGAGGGCGAGAAAGCGGGGAAGGGGGACAACGAGAGATTAAACTGTCGGTGCTCGTCCTGTCGGTCGATTTAAGTATCGGTAAACAATATCGGACAGTAAGTAATTTAATTTTCCGAAGGCTGAGCGCGCGCGCCGAGGGTTGAATTTTCTGAAAACGGCAGTTTGCGCGAAAGAATGTTGCCTCCCGCATCAACGACCTGAAAACTCGATTACAAAATTACGCTGGTTAAAAAAAAATGCGCCGTCGCTCTTTACCGTCGCGCATTGCAGTTGCTCGCGGAAACAACGTTTATACGCTTTGTAAAAATATTCAGACGCGAAATACAAACGCGTATAATGCCATTAAATTTTTAATATCGGTGGAATATACGCGCGCGCGATAGAATTGTTACGGAGAAAAACTTTCCTCTCGTGCCACATTGGATTTTTAGATATACTTTTCCGAGCGCGAAGGCTACCGGCCGGTTAAGAGCGCGGGATTGCTCAGAGAACTTGGAAGAATGCGGCAACTTTTCTCCGACTCTCCCCGCGCGCGGTGAATTTTAAGCTGGTCGCGCGCACAAAGCTGCTGTCAGACAAAGTCGCTTCTCGTTTTTGCGCGGCCGTCGCGGGAGTTGACGTTTCACAGCGCACGCTGGAATCAGGAGACGGACGAGACGTGTTCTGTTCTCTCTGCTTCCGCGCGAGCCGAGATTGCAACTCGAATATACGCGCGCGCACGAATTTTATTCCGTAATTATTTCGGAAGACTCGCGGGGAAGAAACTCGTCGGGACTCTTAAAACGAATTGCCTGACCGTGGAATTACGATGATTTTTTTCCTTTGTGATCCGCTTGTTTCTACCGCCGCTCGGCGACAAAGAGAATTTATAGCGGGCAATCGCTTGCACCCACAATAAAACACACGCGCGCGTCCGTTAAATAAAATAAGAAAAAATAAAATAAAATAAATGGAAGGAACCCAGCGAAACGAAGAACATTGCAAATCCTTCGATCCGTTTAAAAATGCACGCGCTGTGGCCGTTCCGTTCATTTGCGCGGAGGATTTGCCGGCGCGCGAGGGAGTTTCGCGTCCCTTCGCACACATTTCAAGTTTCGCAAAAGTATACACGGTACGTCGCGAAAATATCGGATAACGATACAAAGCTGCGCGTCTCGTTTTACAATTCAAATTTCGCAACAGTAAGCTGCTTTACATATAACTCTTTATCATACGATAAATAGTTCTGCGCGGCGGCAGCAAATATTGCGGCGGCAGAGATTTGTTCAACCGGATGGAAATAAAATCAGCGGATGCGAATAAAAGAGGATTTGCACACGTGTTGTTATTTCCGAAGTAATTTATTTCAGCCCCCCTCCCACCCCAACCTCTCCGCGCACGATTTTTCGTCGATTTCTTTCCGCGTGCGCGACGCGACACGCGATACATTTACTGTTTAATTACACAGACAGATACGCATTAAAAATATACGGTCTGAAAAGTTACCGCGATTTGCTGCGCGCGAGATATTTACTCGACAGGATTATTTGCTTTTTTCCCGACTATGTATCGGATAAAGAGAAAGTAACGTCGTCTGATATTTATTGCGAAGAAAAACGAGTAGGTCGTAAAAAAAAAAAAAAAAAAAAAAAAAAAAAAAAAAAAAAAACAATGTCGTCATTCGCCGAATATCCCCAATTACGACTGTCGTGCTTATCTGACTTCTGCGCGTCTTTCCGACCGTCATTCTGACTTTATCCTTCCTAACGAGCCCGTTATTTCTTATCGTGTCAGTGCCGCGAAAGAGAAAGAGAGCCGTCGTCTGCGCGTTTCTCTTTCGCGTTTCTCTCGTCGACGACGACGATAAGGTAAAACGTCGGCAATAACACCGGGAAACTACTTCGCGACGACGGTGTTCGCGTTGCGTTTAATTTGATTTCCATGCGATAACGACGTGCGTGTCGTGCGCGCGTGTTTGTGCGTCAAACACTGTGTCGAGTCTTCGCTTTCTACTTTATTTCCTGTTCCAACGTTATCGCGCGCTAAGAGGCGGAAAATCTCGCGCTCTCTTCCTCTTCTGCTACTTTGATAAAGTCTGTTTAATCCTTTTAATCTGGCAACTCTCCGAGCAAATATGTGCGTTTCGCACACAGCATTATTTTCCCATAGGATTTTACAATGCTCGAAACAATAAATAGAACGGTGACGGCATTTCCCGTTCTGGCATCCGCGAATATATCTCGCGAATCGACAACAGCTAGAGATAATGTCGCGGAATAAATAGAAAATCGATTTCGACGAACAGAACATCTTACTTTGGCCCCCTTATATCCACGGGAAATATTATATGCCGTACCGCTATCCTCTGGGGATCCTCGTCATTTTCCATATTTTTCCATAAGGTAGAATAATGTGGATTTGGCAACAATTTTTCTTCTTTAACGCGCATATCGATTTTTCGATCTCAGCTCTAATAGTAAATCGCGAGAATTAGTGGCGCATAAATGGACTTTGTCAGTCCGAAGATATAACTTCCGTGTAATCACTTGCTCGAATAATTGAGACAGAAATTAAGTACTTCTCTAAGTAAGAAAACTTTTATGAAAAAAAATGCTCTTTTTTTTCGCTCTACTTCCGCACATCTTCCGCGATTTTTACGGTCTTCTCGGTATATTCGAATTATCGGAAGCCTCTATAAATCCGGTAAAGTCAGCTGTGCAACCCGCACGATTTCTCGCCGTTATCGACGCTCCGGTAGACGAATGAGAGGACATTTACGAACGGTGTGTGCAAAGAAAAGAGAGAGAGAGAGAGAGGGAGAGAGAAACTTGATGATCTGTTGTCGTACTGTCAAATGATTTAAGACACAATCTACGACGGCGAACAGTGAATGCGCGACGACTATTGCGTCTTTGCGCGCAAAGGTTAGCAAACCGCTACCGTTGCATTCATCACCCCAGCTATCTCTGCGTGTTCTGCGCCCCCGGGGCATACACGGAAGTAGAAGCTAATATCCGCGGCAGACACGGCACAAATATACGCGGTCGGTTGCGTTTACGGCTTTAGGGAGCCGTAAAATATTCGTAAATTACTCCCAGCGAGAGCGACGGCTGGTTGCTTTGCCATTGGATTCTCTTGTCCAACAAGTAGCGAGCACGGCCGTTTCAACCCCCTTCGAATTCACACGTCAATTCGGTCGATGTAAATTTTCTCAGTACAAAATGATTAATAATCATTTTTAGAATCTGTTCTTATATGATGAGAAAAAAATTTTAAGTTTCGTTTTAAATTTCTATTCTGTTCGCAAGATATAAATTTTTTTCAAGAATTTAATATTATCGTTAAACGATAATAGCAAGGAAAATGTTATCTTGCGGATTCGCAAAATCTGCATCTCCATCTGCAATTCAACCTTTTTCCTGAACGATGAGCGTTAAATTTTCTAGCCGTAATGGTGGCCGAAGTTGGCACGGGAGACGCGAGTTACGACATCTCGTTACACTCCCACAAAATGTATGGGCGACACCCGGAACACCCACTTACGGAAAGAGAGGCATTCCTCGAGGCATTCCCTGGCCGCTATCACAATTCATTGTGTCCGGCTTGTTCACTACTTGTTTTGTAGCGCGTTTTTCTTTTCGTCTCGGCGCGCGATTTCTCCCCGGATTGCGTATATCTGATCTAATTTTAGAACGTTTATCACGGAAAAAAATGTGGCTGAAAAAAGCAGGAATTACCTTATTACATGACCAGCAAGAAAAATTTGCTAAGTCTAGTCTCGACTTGTTGCGTTGTTAGTGAAACAAGACGTTGAATGGGTTTAGCAAATTCGTCCTGCCAGTCATATAATAGCAGTTTTTTTTCCGTGACGTGTGTCATCATTAAAAAATAATACCCGAAGGGGAGCACGCAAAAAAATTCAGTGAAACGTAGTATATCGAATTCTTTATAGCTTTGCAACTAATCGTAAAGAGAATACAGGTATGTTGTTAGACGAGAATACATTCTTACATCTTGATTAACGATTATCACATAAATATCTGAGACACGTGGCTGCTTTTTTGCAACCGCAAACTGCACATCCGTCGCGATTTTGCCGCAGTGCTCGGAGAGCGTCATATGATGACACAGTGTCTACCGACGAGAGCTTGCTTTGCATAAATTCCAAGCAGTGCCGTACCGCCTTCGTCGCCGGATCGACGAAGAGAAGAGGGCAAGAGCGCGCGCGGCGGTGGCGACTCGCCAATTAATCACCTCTCTGACAAATTGCCGAACCGCGCGTTTTGCTCGTAACATCGGAAGCACCCGCTCCGTCGTCGGAAACGGGCCGTGCTGTGTTCTTGCCGACGCCGCGCGCTTTCCTCCGCGAGAGAGAGAGAAAGAGAGAGAGATAGATAGAACGGCGCCTTCCCTCTCCGTGTGTGGAATTACGCAAGAAAGATCCCCGCGGGATCTGCGAGGGCGAGCGGAAGCACGCAAAGCGAGGAAATGGGGGATTACCGCGATTATTAGAAGCTGCTCGTCGGAGGGGTTAATGGAAGCCCGACCCGTTTCCATTTTCGACATTGCCGGAAGGATATCCATGCGCCCCGAGTTTCCTACTCGAATAAGAGAGAGTTAATATTCAATAACAAGAAATTCTGATTTAATTATTTTGCTCTTTCTTTTTTATCAGATATTTTGAGTCTGCGATGTGATGCAAAACCAGTAATTTCAAGCATCGCAATTTCGATTTCTCCTTTACAGACCGATTTCCCCACTAGTGATGGTAAACAATACTTGATGAATTAAATTTTCAATAAGTGCGACTCATATATTAGAGTTTTACTTTAAATGTATATAGCGCACTGCGGTAGATATTTATAGCGATTTTATCTCGGCGATGCGATAATCGATCCAAGACGAAAAACATAAATATATATCGCGCACTTCGATGGGTATTTAGCGATTTTATCTCGGCGGGAAGAAATCCGTCGGAAACGCAGCTATCGCGAAACCTTCGCCAGAGTCACGATTTTTTGCATTACGGAGACGGTCGCAGTGAGAAAGAAAGAGAACATTAGGACTCGATTTAGCGTTATCCGAATGCGGGATCTACGCCGTACAGCCGGCCAGCCTCGAGTATTAAGTCCTTGGAATAGCTCCAAGTTTCACGAGTAGCAGGATCGTTACGGCGACGCGGAGAGTGAGACTCGCGTCGCGCTGCCCTCGTTCCGAGTCCACTACGGGAGACTGCACTCTATATACTCTCGCTTACGGGAAAACTTGTCGGGAAATGGAAAAAGGTGGCGCGTTTCGGGAACGCGTATTAGTATCCTGTAGAATTTCTCGACGCGCGCGCGCGCGCGCGTGGTTACGGTCAAACTTGGCTCGTTCCGCGTGCATGAACTCGGAGAAAGGCGCACACGGCGGTTTCACGTGCCGCTCCCGATGCTATGTCGAATGAATGCACAGATAATTAATGAAGCTCGCGTTGCCGCTGACAGCGGGGACGCACGTCGCACACAGAAGAAACGTAAAATAGGACATGACGACGAGCGGAATTTAATAATGGCCGGGACAAAAATTTTGCGCGCGCGCGAAGAAAATTGCATCTACCGGCGTGTGCATTGTAGGAACGAGAGATGCGCGTATTTCGCTGCAATAAAGTGACTTCCGTGTAGTAGAGACGCGGCCGGAGCGAGCTGCTGCCGCTGAGTGTGGCACACGCGCGTTGACGTCGACGTTGAAGAAATAAACTGACGAAAAAATACTGCATCGCCGCCGCCGCCGTCGTCTTGCAAAACTAATTTTTAATGTCCCCTCGCCTCGGAGTTGATGCACTTCGCGACGACGACGTTCCGCACGCAAAACGACGGCGCCGTGTTGCATCGTTCTTGAGTTATTATTTATTGTATTCGCGCGCCCGCGCCCGCTCGCGTTTTCCATCTGCAAAATCCGTTTCTAAAATGCGCATCTCGTTAAAAGCTCGCGATGACTCGCTGAAAGCTCCCATTCAATATTGTTACGATAAACGTGCAATGACAAATATGCAAGATGCATGTTTGTCGAATCGACGCAACGTCGTGATTGCCGTGGCGTAGAAAAATACGGCAGTTTATTATAACAAGAACTGCAGTCAGATTGTGAAAAAGCGCCTCATTCTCCTTTTCCCTTCCGAATGTACACTTTTCCGTCGTCGTCATCGTCGTGTCGTCGGGAGAAAATTTCTCTTCGCACTTTATCCGCCGGAAAATGTCGCAAAATGCCATCTGGCTCGTTGCCATTTCCGCGCGTAGAACAAACAGTCGTGTATGAATAACATACTGTAAAGTGGTTTCCAGGGGGTTGAAATTTAATAATAAAAAAAAAAAAAAAAATTATTGTGTAATGTATTGACAAATGAGACTTGCTCTTGACAATGTAACCGCCCGAGACAAGATATGAAATTTCCGAGAAAGTTTTGTCTTTTCCAAAAATTTTATTAGCATCGAATTGATCAAGTTACTCTTTTTTTCTCATATTTTCTCAAATTATAGCATTTTGTGAAATTTTACCTAGTTCGCAATTTCCTTTATAATTACAGAAATTTAGCAGGAATAAAATAGAAATATTTTAAACTCGACCAAAAATATTTTCACCGGGAAAAATAAATTTTCCGAGAACGTGCGTTTGTGTTAAACGCTATGCTTGATATAGTCGTTAGCACGTTGACGGAAAAGGTGCAACAAGATACATATTCGCATGTTTAACAAAGAAAGCAACTGGACGCGTAAGTAAATACTCCTTGCATATTGCATTGCGCGCACAGACTGTTTGAAAAAACTCGTAAATCACCTCGAAAGATAACACGCGTGTAACAAATCGCCTGAGTACGGCGACATTTGGCACCGATTAGCTTACTACTTGAGACTTTCCGACTCGGAGAACGGAAACTCGGCTTCTTATTGCGAAACAGAGAGATGAGCGAGTGAGTGTGAGCGAACGCGCGCGTACTCACACGTTGCCAAGTGTGTGAGAGGCGTAAAAATGCGCCTTGCAATAAAGCGCGGAACTGCCGACGCGCGTTTCAGACAAGAGTAGGCGAAATATAGCGAGCGCGCGAAAATAGCGCGCGTGCCATTCGGGAGCGTTTCGCGGCAGACAACTACACGTAGGCCATCGTTCTCCGCGTTCTCTACGTGTAATTCCCATCCGAGCGATCGCCCTCAACGTCGACGGGATGGCGGCTGCCTTCTCGCGCAGTACCACGTCACTTCCCTCCCTCGTACGCGAAACAACGCCTTCTCATCCCGCTTGATGGATGTGGCGTGCATCGTCTAGTTCGTCGTGGCTGGCTGCTTTCGGAAGCAGAGAGACAGAGAGAGTACTTCCTCTCCTCTCGCTCTTCTCTTCACGTCGAAACAGCGAGCTGCTCTTATCCGCGTGAGAAATCGAGGCGAATGAAATTTCACGGTGACCGCCGAAACAACCCCTAACTCTCGCTCCACAATTACCCGATTTCGAGGAAAATTTCCGACGATCTGCGTGCGCGCGCGCGTTTACCTTCTCCTCATCTTTTTGTTCGCCGATTCGCGGAAAAGAATTTGCAATCGGCATTGCCGAAAAACGACGACGACGAATTAATTGCTCCGTTGAGGTTTCGGCGTCGCACGTATTCGCGATCAACAAGAGCGACTCGTGCTCCGCATGAAACACTATCGGATTTAGCGTCAACGCACTGCTCTACATAGAAATTGCCGTTACTGCGATCTCGGTCATTGTGGTGGTGCTCCGGGTTCACAAAAGTGCGCAATGTTCCATGTGAAATGTATAGTCACACTTTTGTGGCAGATTTTTACCAACGCAATGCTAGAGCAGCAACGTCGGCTAAAAAAAATATATTCCGACATTGGCCCGTCTATAAATTTCCAGGTGTGCAAGGGTATTTTGACCGAAATAAACGCGAGGTAAAATTAAGCTGACTTAAGAGATCTCGTACTATTTTTTCAACAAATTTCTCCCCTACTTTGTACTTAGAAGTTTTGTCTGATAATTAATGGTATTATTGACTTTTGTTTGTGACACACTTCTGTTTTCATTGTCAAATAAAGGGATACAAGAATTAAAGAACTTCCGAAAATGAAGAAATGCTTTTCTCGGTATAATCGCGAACAAAGCTCTTTAAGACGAGCGAAGAAGGACCGACTCTTCGATCGATATCGGTTTTCATTACGCAGATACTTCGGTGATTCATGATGTGTTTCCCGCGCGGTGTTCCGATGAATTATGCATCCGGGAACGCGTGTCGCCGTCGCCGTCGTAATGATTGGAGAATTGATCGCGAGACTCTGCTTACTCTGGGTAGTTATAATTATTATAGGATTCTATCAATTCCGTTACCGAGAGTGGATGTGGTGTAGGTGTGTGTGTGTGTGTGGGCGCGCGCGCGCTTTTGCGGCTTTCAGCGGACAGACGGCCGAATAGAATTCGGGGATTCACTGGCGTTCCGCTTCTGCGCCAATATTGACGCGCCGTAGAGGAACGCACACTCGTCCAATGTGCATCCTCAACCCTCCAGAACCCTCGGTGCGGCTCCTCTTCGAGTATGAGTCCGCGGGATTGAATTTTGGTGATATAATTATCGAACGTTGTGTAACTAACCGATCTGTATCCAGCGTGATAGCGCGCCGACCGAACGGAAACTTGTATTCTCGCCGAGCGGTTAGATTAGGTAAATAGTTGATTTAATGCAGCAAGAGAGAAAGAGAGAGAGGTAAAAATCGTTTTACCACTTTGAAAAAATCGGCAATTAGATATTATTTTCACATATATATATTTTTTAAATAATAAAAAAAACTTAAAAAGACTCGAGTGTTGAAATTAGTTTATATATGTATATAAAATTTGTATTCTTCACGTCTTAAGTTTTAATACATTTTTGTGTCGTTCTCATGACACACACACACTCTCTCTCTCTTAGCCGGTAGTTCTCCTGATGAGTTTACGTTAAGATCGTCACCAACCGTATAAACTATCTCCGCTTTATACGTAACGGCGCGCATTCTCTCGTCTTGGAAAAAGACTCTCTCTCTTCTTCTCTTTCTTTTTCTCTCCGCGAACCCTTTGAAAGCACTCGAGAAGGGTTACGACCGCGTCTTGAAAAGCTGCAGGCGACATAAAGAAAAGGCGGCATCCGCCCTTTTCCGTGCGCGGCCCCATTTTTCACGTGCGGCGGCGGCGGCGACGACGACGGCGGCGGCAAACCTCCTTGTTGTCATAGACGAACGTTTTCGAATTTTCCCTTCTCACAAACACACACACAAGCGTATGCGCGCGCTATAAACACACACTCGCGCGAGACCACGGTATTTGCGTGCATTAGGTAAGGTCGACATGCATTTATCGAGTCGAGTTGCCGTCCAATTGCGAAGGGAGTTTGTAGTTTGCGCGTCTTCGGTGCGCGTTAGATAAATTCGGAAATATTTGCACGCGTAAGATCGCAAACACAGTTCGCAACTGTACCCGCACAAACGTGAAATTGTCTGTTTCGTATGTACACCACCTCCGATAAACTTTCCAGTGTATCTACGCGGCGTCGCGCATCTGGTTTGATTTGACGACTGTTTCAATTTTCGATTGTGGAGCGATCTGTCCCCCGACGATTTAATCCATCTACACAGTTTTTGAACAAAACCGCGGAGAAAACGCGTTTGTTTATCGAACAAGATGCACCGCGGAAAAAACTTGATGCGATGCAATAAAAATTCTCATAACGAAGTTCGGGATACTTTTTTACTCTCTCTTTTTCTCCGCGGCGATGAAAACGTATTGATTTCGCGTTCGCGAACTCTGGAGCATGAAGCGCGCGCGCGCGGTATTTTCGAATCTACTTTGCAAGAAGCTCGCCGAAGCGCAAATGCGTTTTACTCGAATTATTTGAACGAGAAGTGGAAGTAGAAGAAGAAGAGAGCGGTCTGCATTATTCTATTTTGCGAGACGACACGAAAAGAGAACGGTATTTATCTTCCTGTTCGCTCTCGCGAAGCTTTTATTCGGGGATCAGATCGAACAAACTTTCGACGGACTCAAGAAGAAGATTGTAGAAGAGTACTGGGTACTTCCTCAACTTGGGTAGAGGGGAGCGTGGGTATTATATCTTAAATCAATCGGATCGTGAAGCAGAAAACCGGTTTAGCTGATCCTCATCGTCGTTTTCCGTCGTCACGCCGCTTCACGATCGATATAAATCGACTTTCAGATTACATGGTTTCGAGATCGAAACCGACAGGAAAGAGGAGAAAGAGAGAGAAAGTGAGAGAGATGAAGAGATGGTGACTCGTTACGTTCCGCGTAAAGGGGAGGATTTATTCCCCATCCACACTGCCGAGTGCGCAGCAAATACTCTTTCTGATTCGGAAACGGACGAGAGTATCGCGCGTTATCGGATCATCCGCTCGGTAAACCCGCGCGCGAAGCAGCTGGATTCAAACAGCGGGATCTCATTTGATATGCCGCGTGTCGATCCTGAATCCTCTCCGGTGAAGCTATCATCGCACCGTGACAACCGCGAAAGACGAACGAGATTGTTGTTCGAAAACGCGCAAGCGTGTTTACGTTTGCGTTTTACGTTCGCGAGCATGTAGAATGCAAAATAAACGGATGAGAATTATTTTTCGTACGTACGACGCTTGAAACAAAAAACTTAAAAAAAAAAAAAAAGAAACATAAAAAACAAAACACCTGATCGTAAATCGGATTGCTTCATTGATTCAATTGCTACAGAGAGTAGATGAACATCCGAACACTTGTATTCGATCTCTCTCGTTGATTAATACCCTCAGGGTGTAAAGAAACCGAGTTTCCACGTGATGTAATTCGGTTGTTGAGTCGTCATTCGATTAGATCGGATATCCGGGTCGATTTTTCGCGATTCAAGTGGATCGCAACCTTAGGCCTCGTTCGCTACACGATAAATTTAGAGCGGGAGAGGGTGAGAAAGAACGAAGAAACTTTTGCTCCTCTCCGGAGAATCAGGGGCAGTAGCGGGGAAATTGTTTTTACGGTAAAGTTTGCTTTATCGGAAATCGGTCTCCACTCTCTTTCTTTCTCCTCCACTTTGCGCACTTGCCCCTACCCCTAATCTTTCGCCTCTTTCTCTCTCTTTCGCCTTCTTTGTTTCTCATCGAAAGCTCTACCTTGGGGATTCATTAGACCGTGAGCAACCTCCGTTCGTTAGAACCCTCTCTTTCTCTCTTTCTCCCTATACTTCTTCTTCTTCCACATTTTCTACCTCGGTCGCCTTCGCGTTGTTTTCACCCCCGCATAATCTTTTTTTTCTTTTTTGCTCTCATTTTTTTTCGTTCTCGCTTGGCGTCGTCTTTTTCCGCGTTTGCCGGCGTGCTGAACACAAAAGGAAACGATATCTCAGTCGCCTTCCGAGTCGAAGCAGACAGAATCTGTTTTATCCAGTTTGCGGGGAGGGGTAGAAATAGGAATTTCCACTGGGATGAAATTAAGAGATGGATGGATGGATGGGACGGCACGGCCGGCGATTATATTTCCGCGATGGAAACTCTCGACATTGTTTTCGAAAAGTTATACCCTGCATTAGCTGCGATTATCTTTTATCTTAAATATCTGACGCAATATGTAAAATTAACTTTACCGGCGCTATAGAAATGTACTCGCTACTATAGATTAAAGAGTTTAGAGTTACAATTCATTTAAGTAGAATTTGATTTAATAATTATATTAATAATTGTTATAAACACCCCTCATTATATTATTTAAATTATAAGCAATACAAACGATAGTTTGACTCGCTAACTCGATGAAAGTTTTCTCTCCACTCCCGTCCTACTCGTCGTACGCACTTCGAGTACATGTTCTTCATGAAACAAATACGAAGTAATCGACAAGCTTGTTTCTGTCGATTGATTCTTTGATGAAGAACACGGACTCGAAGTGCGACGGAACAGAACGAAAGTGGAGAGAAGTTCTTATCGATTTGGTAAGTCGAAACTGTGTCGTTCATTTGCTTTATTTTTGGTCGCCCAGTGTTTAGTTATACTTTTTGTGTTACACCAAAGCAAAGTCTCTTTGAATCGATTTCTGAGGCCGGCCGTTGTTACTCGTTGAAATTAATTTCCGCGATTTTCCGCGCGATATTCTCTCCGCCGTGGAAAGTGTTTCGCCCAACTTTTGACGCCGATCGGCGGGAATTATGGCGGAACGTGTCACCAGTAGTTTATCGCGAAAATCGCTTTGCGCCCGGAATACCGGGCTTTAATTTTCTCGCTCTTCTCTTTCTCGCGCCCGCGTTGGTCGTTAAAACTTTTATCCCATAACAATGGCTGGCGTTGAGGAATTACCGGTGAAGGACAGCCGGGCCACGAGAAAATGGAATGGTAATGTTTCGCATTTACATCGCGCGGAATTCGATATAAATGCGCATTATTTGGGACACGCATAAGGTAATATACATTGCGAATTATTATAATGCCGTGTTTTATGGGCTGTATACAAATTTTCAGAGAAATTGCGGTCACTGTTGCGCAAAAATTTCCACAATAATAAAGAACAGTTTAAAATTTTTATATAACAATATGTATCTCGAATCTATTTGCATAATTTTGCGTTTTATGCACTAGATATGTAATTCAGAATCGTATAAATTATTTAAATTGATATTTAAAAAAAAAACAGAGAGAAAGAAATACATTTTGCTTATAAGTTTATAGAAATGCGAGCGTAATTGAAATGTTATTTCAAATTAAATTTTGGCAATATGTATGATATCGATATATTTTAATAAAATACTTATAAATAATCTACGTAGTGATAAAAGATTAGTAGTGTACATATGAAATATTTATCCACATTTATTATTGAGATGAAAAATTTAATCGAATTTTACTTGATATTTGTGCGCACGACGGAAAACGCTTTTGCGAAATTTGTTTTCGCGCTCACGGAAAATCAAAATTCGTACGTAGCGATATTCATCATTTTTTTCTTCTAACTGCGGAGAAACTCGGTTACCACGAACGATCAATCAAACTTGACTTTGTTTATGTACGTGTGCACATTAGTTTTCTTCCATTTAACGATTCGATATTTCATGCAGACGGTTTCTCGAGTTCATTATCGGGTGTATGATCGAATTAAAGTTTTGCTCGGACGAACCGACCAAGATTTTCCGCTCTATTAAGGTGCTCGATCCAGCCTTGCAAACTTCGCCTCTCTCCCTCTCGAGGGAAAGAGAGAAAAGTGGTAACCCCATGTCGTATTCCCCCGTTCAAGTTCGATTTCTCGAAACGTGCCCATCGACGTGGATTATTGCCCGAGTTCGAAATTGTCGCGATTTTCTCGTCGCCCGAGTGCTTCCGTTCGCCATTTTGAGGCATCGGGGTTGGAGACTGTCGAAACTTGGAGTTTGACAAATAAATGACTCGATATACCGGAATGCCTTCGCGATTTGTCCGTGAGAACGCGATTATATGAAAAGAGTTTGGTCAGCGAAGCTGTATCGATCGCGAGGAAGTTAGGCAAAAATACGGTATGTAGCTCAGTTTCGACAGATTCGTTAAATGAAAGTTGGCCGCAACGCGGCGAGTAAACTTCCAACTTTTTCCGCCGGATGGAAAATTTTTGAATAAAAGTTCGCGCGCGCTCCGAGCCATATTCGCGGGTATTTAACACGATCGAATGCTCTGGTTTTCGTTCCGGATTTAATTTATGAAATTATTAAATGTAACATATACACATCGCACGTTTATCGCATATTTCGGTTAATATATGTAAATGCACGGTGGCTGCTCGTGTTTTGCTCGCGTTAAAAACAGCTCGCGCTCGTCGAGAAAACTAAAACAAAATTAAAATAACTTCACATTGCGCGCACATTACGAATAATGCAATGCGCGCGCGTGTATATATCGTGCATTCTCCACGTCGAATGCAATAGCCGGCATAAATTGTTTATTGACGCGCGGTCGTCTCGCGAATTTATGAAAGCGAATGAAGCGAAAAACACCCGCCGCAGACGCGAAAATACGCGCGGCGGCGCAATTTGATTTGCGATGTCCATAATTTGGGCTACCTCCCGTTTGTCGTACGATCTGGTAAACCCGCCATTTGCCGCGCGTTACACATACACACCGCGCGCGTTATCGGACCGACCGTAAATTAGACCCACGACGATAGACCCCGGCTGCAATTTCGCCTATCGACAGGTCGCGATGCATTAGCTCGGCCGACGTAAGGCGACGCTAAATCCGTCAGTGGTGCGCTTAACGTTGACGGTCTACTTACTCGTTCGCCGTAAAATGAAGCGAACCGACGTGTTCGTCAACGTAATTGGAAGCTATGTCGAAACCTTTGCTGCAATATACACACGTTATGTATATATGAGGCGTTGAAATTCATACTTAATTATTATATCACTCTTTTACCCAAAAATTTTACATAACTGTTAATTTAAAAAACTAGTTACATCAAATCCTAGGAAGTAATTGGTGGGTGATGAGATATGTACAAGTTTTACTCTGTGATACGTCAAATATTTGAATGTTAGTAAACCGGGAAATTAGAAGAAACAAAAATTAAAAAATTACATTTTGTAAATTTCATCCAGCGTATCTCGACTGCACGCTTATTCTTGCAGACAGGAAACAGCTCGGAAAACTTGAAAATTTATTATTCCGAAGATTTATTTATTTTATTTTGCGCACAACTTTATTAATCGCGCTCACTACTGCGCGCAGAGATGAAGCGGATTTAATATCAGAGCTTTGAAAATGGCGTCGTATACGAACGGCGGCGCGTAACTTTTGATTACGTGATAATTGACGTACAACGCTCGGCGGGCGCATCGTTCGCGCAGCTTCGAAGCTGTAGTATTTCCGTTAAGTGAAAGATTCATGGATCGATAATGACTTCCGAGCAAACTAACATAGAAGCCGTTCAGTGCCCGCCTGAATAATCAACAAGAGGGGAACAGTCGATCGCCGAACGCTACGGATTCAGCGCCGACGAGTTAAACGAGCAAATTGCGCGCTCGTCGCGGATATCGAGAATACTCGCCCCGGTTATTCGGATGTTGCTGGAAAATGGAAGTCAACTAGAGGAAGGAAGAGGAGGAGAGACACACTCCGTGTCTAACCCCGAGATTCGATGTTCTGCGCGAATGAGATTGTCTCTCCTTCGCTTCGCAAGTTGTTGCTGTCTCTGAAATTATCGTCACGCAATTACAAATCGTTTTCACGATGGCACATATTTATTTTCGTGTCCAGTAGCTCGCGCAAAAGAGTTGGTCGACGACCACGCGCGTCCCTCTGTCATAAATTTCTTTTTTTATATGATTTTGTTGTCTGTCAATTTTTCACCAATATCCACACATTCGCGTGTACATACACAATTCAATGAATATTAAAAATATTGCTTGCAAACATTATCATCAAACACGTATGTATATTTATAGTGTGTATGTCATTTGAAAATAAAAATTCCACACATATGTACGCGCGTTTAAACATCATTAAATTTTACGCAAGAGCACATATAATAACGACGTTTTCTTGATAATCTAGTAGCATTGATAATTTTTTTTATCAAGATAATCGGATAGAATAGTATTTGCGTTTTACATACCCCGTGCACCATGTAATATATCTGCCGTCGGCCGTCGGCACCGCCATATCCGCCGTTGTGCTGCAGGGCCGTCTCGCTTTGACGCTTCCGACGTCGAGGTTGTCGATGAAACATTATTGAAACTGCAACAGACGAGAATTATATTTTCCAAGTGCAACACAGCAAACGTGAATTCTTAACACTTTCGAAGCACAAACACTGTATTCGCATAATAACACATTGCCC